>JAHWXV010564818.1:0-10219 GCA_024586415.1 Phrixothrix hirtus | reverse complement strand
ATAAATGCTTAATTTATTTAGAGTAGCATAAGTACGTTTCTGCGCCTCGACAGAAGATATATAGTTAAGTCTCAAACCTAATCCTTAATATGAAGTACATAGCCACACCCATAGATGGCGTAGTCAAGTCGCAAACCTAACCTTTAATATGAACTTAGTCGTCTCACTCATATATGGCGCGCTAGTAATGACGCGGGGAAATTTGAATTTGCATTCTAACAGCTATATTTAAATCTAAACATCATCTTGGATAAATTTTCCAAGTTAGAAATGGTGGGGAAAATTCAAATTTGAATCTGCCGCCGCCGCCATTTTGGAACTACATTTAAGTTGGTAATAGATCCGACGCCATCTTGTAACTAGATCTAGGTTGGCAACTTTGCCCCAATCCATTAGCTAGCGCGATGCCCTAGGCGCCATTTTGAGCCCCATTCCTCGGCAGCCATCTTGGGCCCCATTCTCCGTCAGACATCTTGTCATGTGACTTAAGTGCCCCCCACGTGGCTGAGACTGCACCTGGTGCTGTGCCCATCCATCAACTCTGGCGGACATCTTGGGGCCCCTGTCTACCGCTGGGGCAGAGTCCGGGGCCCCATTTCTGCATCTAGGACTTCGGCACACTTCAACACCTAGGGCTACGCCCCTCCACCAACTCGGCGGTCATCTGCTGACGTCACTTCCGTTGCCGTTCTCCCTTTGTATTACTACTTGTACCTATTATGTAAAATAATTGCGTCCATATTTGCTTGCTTTTCCAAAATTATACACTTTTATTTCAATGATAATCCATAGCTTCTCAATCATGGCAAAATATAAGATTACAGTGACAATCTATCTAAAGCGGTATTTTAAATTATTTTCAATATACAGGGTATGCACAATGCATACACGCAATATAAATGTATTTCTCTGGTGAAAGGATATTAAATGCTAATTCTTTTTTAAAATCAATTATTAATTGTATCTGGTCTGCAAAAGAACGGACGTAATTTAGAGGATTTCCTTTGATTTCTTTGTTGCGTGCATTGTTTAGCTCGCTCCTGCGAATATTTATTTTTACCGTCACTTTTTTTATAAAATTACTTTCAATTTGCTGACGCTCTAATTCTTAGCTTTCTTTAAGAAATTAATTATAACTATCAATATTTTGTATTGCTTTAGCCTTTTTGATTAACGAACGTGTTGTTCATTGTACCTTTTCTTATGTAATCATTTTATTTAAATTTGAAAAAATTTAATATCGTATATTGCAGATACGAGGTCTCATCGAAGTGTTCTAGGTTAGATTTAATCTATAAAAAGGATTTCACTAATCCTTTCGCTTGTTAAATGCGTCCTGAACCAGGATAAAAAATACTGTTGATAACATATCAATTTTTTTGTATATAATGATGTTATGCTATACGTTTAGACGTTATTTATTTGTTTAGATTGACCTGTTCTAATTTCTCAAATCCTTCCGTTTTCTACTTAAAAGGAATTTAGAATTTCTTATGTATACTGCTCCAGATACTGAACAAGCACTGCGAGTAATTTTATTTTAGGTATACACCTTGCCGATCGGGTGTTGCCTGTTGCTATTAGTGTGAACAACAGGCGTCCTGCTCTTAGTGTTCTTCTTCTACTTTCTTTTTCGGGAATGCTTCGACTTGATTCCAACCATTGGACTTTCGCTGAGAAGCATATTTTATTATTGTCTTTTTATCATCTTAGGCTACACCATTACCCCCCCCCTACTCTACCGCTTTACTTCTGAGCTAGTTTATGTGGCAACACACACACACACACAAACACACCCACACACACTTAATCACACACCCAAATACTCACCCAAACTCACACACATGCAAACACACAAACACACACTAACCCACACACACACACACACACAATCGTACAAAAAAAGTACACAAAGACTTACATAAAATTTTATTTACAAAATTCTCATAACGTTTAATTATTATTATTACATAATTGCATGATCTTTACTATTAGCCAAATTAATTAAGTTTGTATAAATTGAACCTAAATTTTGGACATGTGGCTTTTATTAAATGTATTATTATTTTTATTTATATAAACTATTTCCAAAAACGTTCTTTTGTTATAATTATTTCCTTTAACTAGAATTTTAACTGAT
This sequence comes from Phrixothrix hirtus, assembly GCA_024586415.1. Classification (NCBI taxonomy): domain Eukaryota; kingdom Metazoa; phylum Arthropoda; class Insecta; order Coleoptera; family Phengodidae; genus Phrixothrix; species Phrixothrix hirtus. Next base: position 8,079 of record JAHWXV010564818.1, on the reverse strand, counting down.
GGATAATTCATTAAGTGATCAAAATTATTCACATGGTCTGCTAACGGACATATGTGAATGTTCTTTTTATTTAGGAACTGTGATGTCTCACCAATATATATATATATATATATATATATATGTATATATATATTGTGTTACATAGGGGGTTTTACATAAGGATAAAGACATAAAGTTGATGATGTTACCTAATATTTCTACACAAATTTTATATAAGTTTAAAATTATGTATAATAATTTGAAGGCTTTATCGTGGGAAGGTGATGGAGTTATTAAAAGAACCATTTCTCAAACTAAAATCAATAAATTAATGAAAATAACAAGTAACGAACAATCATCGGAATCAAAATTTAGAATATCAAATCAAATTTTAATTTGAACAATTGTATATAGATTTTAGTTTAAGCAGGATTGAAAATACTATATCATTAAACCAATGCATATAAAATAAATGAACCTTTGCATTAACTAATTGGAATAATTTAAATAAATGTGAAAATTTGAGGTTAAAGTTAAGAACCTTCTAACTGAAGGGATGAAATTAATTAATGCACATGTTAAAAATTATAGAATACATGTAAATAGAGATTACAATATAAATATTTCGATAATACAACATAATAACAATGTTATTTAAAAACAAAGTGTGTGAAGTTTTAAATGTATCATACATTCAAGAAACTAAATTTGCTGCAAGATAATTATAAAAACAGTGTTCAGCAGGAGCTGTAGAATATCATAGGACTATTCGCCCATTTCATTGGAATTTTGCATAAAATGTTGAAAATATTAAAATTATTACCACTGTTTCAAACCAGTTTAGTGTTTAATTAATTTGGCACCAAAGTTTTTAAAAATTATAGAAATATCCATTAAGGGTTTGTTGGAAGAATCTGGCATTAATCTAATACAACAAAATGTCCTCAAAGTCAATTCTAATCACATATTAAAGAAGGTATATCCATTTAAAGATTAGAAAATTTTCAAACTATTGCAAAGTCGACAGTTTCTTTCAATTTTCTGCTGGAATCTTTACTAAATTTCAGTTGCATTTTAACCATTGCAAATGCAGGCTGTGCAGCTCATAACAACTAATTATTAAATTGATTAAAGGTAATCAAAGTGCGACGGGTTAACCTAAAACAGGTTTGGGTTAACAAATAAACAAAAACTAAATAAAGTAAAATTGGATTTTACTATTGTAAGTAAAGAAGAATTAAGGAAGAAAAAGAATTTAAGGGTTATAAGATTATATCAAGAAAATTGTATCTGTTTTTAATTTACCTGAGTTTTTTTTATGCCAGGTGAGAATAATAATATATACCATTTAAACAAAATTTTAGTTGAGTTTTGAATCCAACTTAATTATTATAACTGAAATCAAGGAAGAATTTCATAATTAATTTTATCGGTAGTATTTCAAAATACTTACATTTCTACAATAAAAAGCCACCATCTTATGAAAATAAAAGATAAAAGACTATAAAGAACTATAATTATTTCGAAGGGTTTTTGGTACAATTTTAATCAACGACATCACGACTTAATCAAGAACTGTTTACGTTTGGGAACATTAATATATTATAAACAATTTTTAACATTATTTTAGAGTTTATTTTAACAAGGCCGAAGTCGATAACACCACTGTAATCAGTACGAGTGTGAGGATCTTCAACAACTAAAGCAATACAAAGGAACATATAAGTACCTGAAGTGTTGAGGGTAAATTCAAAAAGCTACATTAAAGGTTAGTGAAATATACCTGTGAAAGTGATGAACTACGATAAGTAAATAGTAATTTAAAAATTTCAATTAAAATCTTTCTTTCTTTGTGTATTAGAATAAGTTTCACTGATTATCTAAAGAATCCAACAAACTTTATTTGATTTAACATTCAATTTGAATTTTAATTGCGTTTATTATTATTACCATTGACTTAAATTTAAATAAAAGGTTGTTTTGTTTTATATTTGAATTTTATTTATAGTATTGATAAAATTTATTGTCTTTCTTTCAGAGAGTTTGAATTAATAATTTTTATTTGTATTATTGATATGAGGTAACGTTGTGCATCTCTTAGGAAAGTGTAAGGTGTGTTGCATGATATCCAGAGTAGGTAGTCAACTTGTATAGAGCAAGATAAAGATAAATTTGATTTAGGCAACCAAACATACAACGAATAATTTATCACATTTTTGGTTCACCAACGTGGGGCTTCAAAATTAATAAAAGCAAATACAAATCGATTTTAATATAGTGGGAGACTAGTCGTATGAATTACGAAGATTTGTCACATATTTAGCCATCCCAACGTGGGGATTTTAAAGTCAACAATCAAGATAATTTTAATATTCTTGGAACGGTCAGTTCGTAAACCGCTTTTTCCACATGTTTGGCTTGCAACGTGGAGCATTTGAATCAAGTAACTACAGTATTTTAATATCGTGGAACTTATTTAGCTGTTCAAAGTATTTATTCAAGTTGCTAAAATTTTCATATTAATAACGATTAATACGTGGTTGTGCGCATTATCAATTTCATGATGTAAATAAATGTCCCAGAGTACATTTAACTAAATTGTGCATTGGAAATTTTGAGGTAACCGATTCCACATTAATCGACCAAGGACTGGGATAACCATGACGTAGGAGGACGGAAGAGAACCTCGCGTAAGTTAATGCATACAAGAAGATCCGACCTTGTCAGCTCGGAAACGGTCGGTCGCTTTGGCGATACTTGGAACAACTTTGCGTCCAATATTGAAGTCAGATTTGAAATTGCATTCGTATAAAATTCAATTAGTGTAAGAGTTGAAACCAAATGATTTGCTTTTAAAAATGCTCGAACATTTCACCAACTTTGATAACACATTGTTTTCGGAAAAAACACATTTATATGTAAATGAACATGCCAAAAAATAAAATTGTAGGTTCTGGAGCAGAATCAACTCTCAATCGAAACACCAAAACTCGCTCCATTCTCCAAAGTTAACTGTTTGAGTGACTATGTCTTCAAATCGAATTATCAGCACATACTCCTTTGAATATGCACACGATAATTCTGTTACTATCAATTCTGAAGAATACGCCAAGATGTTAAAGGAATTTATTCAGCTACATTTGCACAATTTCCAGGGTACAACGACAGGATCGGATGCATCAAGATGGAGCAACCTGCCATACATTCAACATGTACTTGCTATTTCATACCCTTTACTATTAACAGGCGGCTATTTTCAATTAGACAACGTGTATTTACATGCTGAAACTGACACGCCCTGTTTCCTCTTACTCAAAATTCATCTCCCACTCATATTACGGATTCCCCACTATTTGAGCTCACTCTAACCGAAACTAGGAAAAATCAATAATTAGACCACGCTACCACTTCCTTCTTACTCGTACTCACATTTACTGGCTTTATATTTCTCACTCACTCTTCTTTTACTTTCTTATTGCAACGCGGTAAAAGAAAACTCAGGTCAGGGTGTGGAAAAGCTAGCTTCCCGTGGGAAAATCTCCCGCGCCCCTTGCCAACAAGATATCAAGAACCTTATTTGACATAGTACTGTTTTCTTGCCGGACTTTCAATAAGGTAAAGCAAATTAGACAGTCCTGTAGGAAAAGTGTGACTTGTTCAATAAGATTTTGGGGACTCCCAGTGACATACTGTATTCAGAAGATTGTCGGCAACCGCCGTAGGAAGACCAATAAGGGCTTCATCTTATGGTAACACAGGTTAGAACGTTAGCTACCTTTTGCCCGCCCCAATCGGCGATAATAGAAGCCCAGTAATAAAGCACAACAAAAGAATAGTCGTCAAACCTCAGACAACGAATCAATATCAATTACTCACCTTAAAATAGGCGTTTTAATTTCTAAATTCACTTAAAATATAGAATAAAAAGTAAGAAAACACCAAGAACCGACCGTTTTAAGAAACAATCTCACGTGCACCTTAACGCGTCGAAATAGCGAACCATTCCTCAAAAATAAACTTGTTGGGATTTAATCATAGGCAATTCAATATGCTATTAAATTATTAGCATTACCTTGAAATAACACGAATTCAAATCTCAAATACAGATGATGGCCTAGAACCGAAATTATATAATGTAAAACTAAGCAAATTATTGCTGGAAGACTGAAAACGTTCAAAAGTTGACAAAAAACCGGAACAAACTCCCCCACCAGCAAAATAAATCCCCTTACCTTAAATAAACTATATTCAGTGAAAACAAGTCAGGCAGACGTCCTCGGAAACCGTTTCAAAACTAAATAACGAAAACTAAAAGAAAATAACCTAATATATGAACTAAAAGAGGCTCGAATAAAAAACAAAGCCAGAAGCAAAATATGTATTTAAATTAACCTAAGCCAAGTATACAAAGGGAGGCAATAAGGTCAAGTAGCCTATTAGAGCAGCTGAAAACTATATAAGCACATCAAAGGTGCAAGAATAAACTGTATGAAAAGCCAAGATGTACCGAAATAAATTGTAATGATCATAATTCAAGAGGTCAGTGAGCGCTGAAGCTCGAAATGCTAAATCTTGAAGCAGAAACAATGACTATAAATTCCTTAAGCGCGATACAGAAACGGCAAATAATTTGTGCTAAAGTAGAAAGGCGAAAGACTGCGACATGAGGTCCAAAAAGGCTTCTCGAACAGTAGCGTTACAATTATACCCAAGGAGGACTAACGCAACGAGAGCTCTATAAATCTAAAATTAGTTGTACAAAGAAAGGGCGAAATTACTGTATGACAGCAAACTTATCTAGTTACAGGTTCATCGCATACAAAACGCCAACCCTGACCGACTAGTCCTAGGTCGGAATGCTGTAAAACCGTTACAACCAAAGCAAAGTTTGACATGGATACAAAAACCGCTTCATATCCCAAAAACAGGTAGGTAACGGGAAATACAATAGTGTAGAAAAAGCACCATTAATAAGGGAACAAAAACAAAACCTTGAATCACAGTAAATTTATTTGAGTATTCTTCACAGTGCTGTCAGATTTAGTTGATAACAACAAAAAGGATGAAAAATATGTAACCTAACCTACGTTACGTGGTAAGCAGCAAAACCCAAACTCGTACAATCCTACGGCCTCTTTACATGCACAACAAAGATATTAATATTACTACCGATGTATGAGCACTAAACCTAAATTACGACAATCAACACCTAAACTAATACTAGGAAGTACGCTGACAAAATGGCATTAAAATTTAAATATCTATGGAGTATAATTTACTAAGTCTAAGAGAAGAGATTTGAAACGGTTAAATCATAAGAAAGACACCGAATGCCAACAATAATGAATTGTCACATCTAGAAACTGTATCACGTAGAATTATTCGTCAGGGGGGAAATAAGTTTTCAAATCGGAAACATGCCAAATATCGTCAAGTTTATTGAATTCGTCATATAAGTACTAGGAGAGTTCTTGCGATAAACTCCGGAGCAAGTTTGCTAGTGAAATTCTGAATGGCATCTGAAACACGCTTGGTCCTACGCAACACAAGGTCACCTACCTTAAAAGTTACTGAGCGACGTCTCAAGTCCTAAAGCATTGCGCGCGTAAGCTTGTTCTATCGCCGATTAATGTAGGAGTAAAGCAAGTTATAATGTTTCTTTTCTAACCCCATACTACGACCAATAATCATTTTTCGGTCGGGATAATACCATAAGTATCCCCATATAAAATATGCTTTCTGCCAAACCATGCGAAGAAAGTAGTGGACCTATGATTTTGTATTAGGAAGTTCTAATAGCACAACCAACTTTAAATAGATTAATGTCGCAAGGACAATGGTTTTTACTAGTATAGGATGACAGAATATTCGTCAGCATACGGTTAACTCGTTCTGCCGGGTTAACCTGAGCCCTATATTTCGCCGTAAATAGCAATTTAGTACGATAACGACTACATAGGTCTAAAAATATACGGCCGTGGAACTGAACGCCGTTATTGGAGATTATATATTGTGGTGTACCGAAAACAAGAAAGATGTTGTCTTCTATAAACTTAACCAACGAAGCATCCGTAAAAGACTTAAGCGGGAAGAATACTGAGAACTTGATAAAATAATCAAACATCCAACACATAACAATGTCCCTTCGTTGATTGGGGTAACTGGCCCCCACGGATAACTTGTGTGTACGCGTGGCGCCAAAAAACCTAAAGGGGACTTCTGGTCAACCTTATGGTGTTGGTAAGTTTAACACTTGCGAATTACCTCACAACATCCGCTCGAATCTTCGGCGAAAAGAAACGTTGGTTTGATCACGAAAAACGGCAATATTTAGGAATTATAACCTTCCACATCGTGTGCGGAGTAAAACTGGCGTATTTATGGGAAAAGTGATGGAAATTAAAAATTAGAGTACGAGCTAAAATTTTCATTCTCAATTCGCATTACCAAGGGTCCACTGAAGCAATAATCGATGTCATCGAAGCCATAGAAGAGTTATCAGTTAACTGAGGTGCACAAGACAGAGCATCTGAGATCTAGTTGTTTTTATCCTTACGGTGAATCTGTCAAATTTGTATTGTTGTAATCAAACGCTCCATCTGGTTAAGCTGCCAGACGTACTTTGTAACCTATTAAGCCAGATGAGAGAGAGTAACGATTTGTAATTACCGTAAATTTCTCTATCGCCCACAAAACCGCGAGACATTTATTTGTCGCGCTATACTTGTTTTCAGCTTTGTTCAACCATATATGCTATTATATTCTCTGACAGCCTGTTGCTAAGTCAGCATAGCATCCAATACAACGTCAGAGACGTCTGTATGAACTGTAAAAGGCAGTAAAAGGTTGGGACACGAGAGTATAGGGGCGTAGACGAGATGATCTTTGAAGTTCCGAAACGCTTTCTCACACATACCCACTAAAGAGAAGTGGCGTTTTTACGAGTAAGTGTAGAAAGAGGTGAAGAGAAATTCTGAATGAATCAGCGATACCAACTTGCCACGCAAACCATACAGCGTACGTCGTGTTAATTCTTCGGAACATCTAAGAGCTTTATTAGATCGACATGCGCTGTAATCTACTATGCACCACAAATAGCGTAATTCTGCACGACAAAAAGAATATGTATCTCTTCGCAGCTGAGACCGATCAATCGCAAATGCGCAAGTACTATTTCGAGAACTTCAAGATGTTTCTCATAAGTCGGAGTAGAGATGAAAATGTCATCCAAGTAGGCGTAAAAGTATCTTTTTAGTTCAAACTCAATGATCTTGTCGATAAGGCATTAGAACGTTGATGCTCACTTGTGGAGGGCCATCGGCATGAACGTGAATTGAGATAACCTAGGCCTTGGACGGTAACAGCCGTGACGAGTTCCGATTTAGTCTTCAAAGGGATTTGGCCCTACGTAGACCTATGTTTAAGCTAGGTAGATAGGTTAACTACTGATTTAACTTGGAGGGAAAGGTAAATGTTGGGCGAATATACAAACCATTCAAGTATAGTAATCTGGCATATTAACAAAGAATGATACGTTTTTCGTAAAACATGTGAGCACTTGAAAATATTTTCTTGGTAAACTGATCAAGTTCAACTTGTAAATTAAGCATTATTGTGGCACACAACAGAACACAACTAATCTAAATGGCGACTCACAATCAACTGGTCGTTATAGTGCGTTGTTGTTTCTGATGCGAGTTTAGAGATGTTCAAGTTTAACGTGCATGTACTTATAACCGGTTTTAATTAGTTTGTTTACGAGGTGGAAATATAGTCTCCTTATTTAACAGACATCGCTCACATGACCATTGTATCTTTTATTTACGTAGAGTTGTCACGTTCTTAGAGAACGCTCTGTATAGTCTATTTTACTCAACTCATAAGATTTTATATTTAATTATTTTACTGCAACATATATATAAGTTATATTGCATAATTATCCGTACTCTTCATTTATAATATGTCTAGTCATTACTTATCGTATCTACAATGTAAAACTGTATAAGGTAGTGTTTAGCTTTAAGATATGTCTTTGAATCGCGCCTTTGAATAGATGTCTTTCAATCGTGTCTTTGAATAGTAACTTTTGAATTGTGACTT
>JAHWXV010564797.1:0-12050 GCA_024586415.1 Phrixothrix hirtus | reverse complement strand
AAGCCTTAGAATTGTTCGTGATACAATCGGCTTTTCACCCAGCCGAATTAATTTCAAAATTCGTGCCATTGCTATTAGGAGGAATCTACTTATTTATTTCCATATATATGACTACTGTCTTCTTATAAAGAATGACTCAATGGTTGGTAAAATTTAATCTATAATTAAAAATACAGTACAACTCCTATTTAATGAACTTGTTAAATCCAAAGAAAAAATTTTTTAGTGAAAAATGTAAAAAGAAAAACAATTTTTATCAAGAGTTGCAGTAATTTGAATAACTTATATTAAAATGTCTCCTTACACAATAATAATTCATTTAGGATGATTGTACCTAATGGTAATTAACTCCTAATTTCGGCTGTTTTATTTAAAAATAGTAAAAATATGCATTTAAATAAATATGATAAAAAAAGTTCTTTTCTGTTGAGTGTGCAAATTTGATGTCATGTTAATGGGAATTAAAGCAAAAATTTCCCGTTTATTTAAGCATTTAGTGTGCTTGTGTATGTTATGAAATAAAAATGAAGAAGTTTTTCTAAAAGTCAAGCTGTAAATATACAAGAAACATTTTATTTTTGAGTTTGATTCATATTTTTTTGTTTGTTATTGTATTTTAATGATATTTCATGAAATTAAAGAATACAAATTTAAAACATATAAATTTTGTTTTTACAAATCTCCCCAAGTAGCCGAATTTAGGAACAAAGTGAGTTTGAGCAAATTATTCTGTGTTGTTCATAAAATTGTTAGAACAAATGTGAAATCATCAAAAAAAAAGGACAAAGAAAATTATTAGCATATCTATCAAATCCATTACTTTTTAAAGTTTACTTGTTTAAACTTCATAAATGCGTTAAGTAACTAAAACTAGGTGCATTGACCCTTTAAAATTTTAAAAGTTTTGTATGAAAATCTCTAATATACTGCAAAATTCTCATCTTTGAAAACTAATAAATCAATCAGCGCATTCTTGCGCAAAAATTTCATGCTTATTAAAATCAATAAATTTTTCAATTTATCAATCGTAGTAATGGTGATCAAAACATTTTTTTATATTTTGTATATACACACAAACAAATACACATATACTTTTATTTAAAGGTTGAGTGTTAAACTAACTGTCTTTAAAAATGTACATATTAGAATAAATTAAATTATGACACCACCCAATAATACAAAAGAAATTGTTATTAGGGAATTAACTCGACTGATATGTTTTCTGGGCAAAATGACATACTCGATAGGGGGGCTACCCATGGTAATCAAAGGAAAACAGGCATCTCGTACAGAAGCCCCGATCCTTGTCATTGCACCTCATTCCACCTTCTTCGACAGCGGAATCATTTACGTCACAGGTTTCCCTTCTACAATTGTTAGAAGGGAGAGCGGTTGCAATCCTTACATTGGAAGTAGGTTTATTTATTTTATTTTTTTTAATACAATCAGATTTTATAAATGTTTTGGTCACTAGAAATAAAATTAATTATGTTTCTTATTTTTATATAATTTTTAGTAATAAATATTGACTTTCAGAATTAATAAATTTTACTCAACCAATATATGTATGGAGAGATGACCCAGATTCACGCCAAAATACAATAAGAGAAATTATAAGTAGAGCAACTTCGAATCAAGATTGGCCTCAAATTTTAATATTTCCAGAAGGAACATGCACAAATCGTTCTTGTCTTATTACATTTAAACCGGGAGCATTTTATCCTGGAGTACCTATCCAACCTGTATGTATTCGATATCCCAACAGATTAGACACTGTAACTTGGACTTGGGAAGGTCCGAGCGCGTAAGTTCTATATATTATATTGTATATTGTATTAGTTATTTATTCACTATTTATTTATTTTAAAATTTGAAAATATATAATTATAAAATTAATTTTTAGATTAAAATTGTTATGGTTAACTTTGACCCAAGTATACAGCTACTGTGAAATTGAATTTTTACCAGTTTATACTCCCAATGAAGCAGAAAAACGTGACCCCAAACTTTTTGCTAATAATGTCAGAAATGTCATGGCTAAGTATGTATTATTTTAAGTTAGTTCTACACAAACATTATAATAAGCCATTTCATTACAGAGCATTGGGGGTACCCGTATTGGATTATACATATGATGACTGTAAACTTATGACACGTGCCAAAGAAATGAACTTACCTCACGCAAATTCTTTGGTGGAAGTACAGAAATTGAGACGACGAATTGGGTATGAATTATTTTCACTTCAATTTTTTATCATAATAAAATTTTTAAACTTGTATTCACTATCAAGTTGAATAGTAATCCTGCTTAAAACTACATAACAATTTTGTATCTCAATTTGCTAACATTACAAATTAAATAAAATAATCAACCAAACCTTAATAAGACACTGTTTAGATACAAAAGATTCAGAACAACAAAATAACGTCATAATAATATTAAAACAAAAAATCATTTGTAATCACAGCTATAGTAAACTAAGAAAGTATCTGTTATTTAATGGTTTGGTAAATAAACATCATAAAATGCAATTATAGGAATAAACATCCAATGTAATATTTGTTTTATCGTACACATCACATATGATTTTGAAAGCAACAAGAATTAACAGTGGTTCTCAAAATGTGAGTATTTTGAATTAAAAAAACTAGTTCTGACTATATTTAGTGCTTACCTTTTACCAATTTTTTTTCTGATGTTTAAATAATTACCCTGTATATGTATGTACATTTTGAGATTGTTCTTTTTGAGTTTGCCTCATTGATAGCCTTGCATGTCAATAAAAAACAAAGATGAAATTACTGCTCATAATTCTATATTAGCAAGAAACTTGATTTGGAACAATTTCGAGGCAAAATCTATTACAGTAGTATTTGGTTAATCTGTATACTGTATAATCTTATAGTTCAAACAACTCAATTGTGTAACTTGATATCTATAATCCGAATTCTTCATTCTGATGTTATCCTTAATCCGAACACCTGTTTGTGTTATTATTGTCAAATAGGTTTTTTGTTTATGTTATGTAGTGGGGTGAAGGCCCGATTTTGTAGTGACAACTTGATCATTAGTTATTCAAATGAGATTGTCCTACGTATTTCTCATAATTTTGATTAATGTGTATGTGAACACATGAGTTGTTAACACTGTGTATTATATATAAATCTAATAAGTTTGTAAATTATGACTACTAAGTGGAAACATGTTATGTTAACAGTTAAAGAAAAACAGAGTCTGGACATTTGAGCATTTCCCTAGAAGTATAATTAAATGTCAGAAAATCGACCTTAAGTGGCAAAGAAAAAGAAAAACGATTTCTTCAAAAAAGGGCTGGGAAAAAGTAAAACAATGCATAAAGCCGAATTTTCTGATGTAAAAGAAGTCCTATATGCTTGGTTTTTACAACAAAGATCATGACATGTACCAATCTCTGAAGCTTCAAAAAGCGAGATATATTTTAATGAAATGGCATTTTTCAAGCTAACAAAGTATAGGTTTCAAGGCTTCAAAAAAGATTCAGTATTCACTTTTTGAAAATTACTGGTGAGAAACTGTCGAATAACAAAGGTGCTGAAGATCCCTTCTATATGCAGCTACAACAAAAAATTGAAGAACTCGCTAACTATCCAGGGCCACTTATAATACAGATGAATCTTAATTATATTGGTGCTGCCTTACTGAGACAGTGTTAATACATGTACACCAGGCTGCAAAATTAGTAAAGATTGTGTCATATTTATGCTTTGTATCATATTAATATTAAAATAATGTGTGGGTCAATCACGACAATTTGAAAGAATGGTTCCACAAAGAATTTGTACCAAGATTTAGAAAAGCAAAGCAAAAACTTAGAAAAAATGGCTCTTCTAGTTTTGGATAATGCTTCCACCCATCACCCACCACCCATCATACAGACCAAGAACTGATCAGTAATGACATTCATATTAGTGTAATATTTCTGCCACCAAATTGCATGGTCCTCATTTAACCAATGGACCAAAACATCATTCAGAATGATAAAATTACTTACATAGAAATATTGCTAGAAGAATAATCATTGAATGAAGATGGTAGCATTGCAAAGTGTTGAAGAATATTTTTTTAAAAGGCAAAGTTTTTTCTTCGGCCGAATGTTGAACACAAGTGTCTGTTAAATTGATAATGGAATCATGGTGGCATTTGAATACTACCTAAAATCTGAATGTTTTACTAATCCAAATAAGGCCTGGCAATTATCTGTTCAGATTATCCACTTAAAGTAGCAACTTCACTGACATGTTTCTCGATCCTATTATTAATGAAGTCAATGTTTAGCTATTTTTCAAAAATGGATTTGTTGATATTGCTGTGAATTATTTATTCATTGGCATTTTCAGTACTATTTTATAATAAATAACAAGGGCCCATCAGATATACTAGATTTAAATGTCCCACCATTTTTGTGATATTTAAGTTGGCAACCCTAATGTTTGACATTTGTTATCTGCATTAACAGAACCAATTTACCATGAATTCTTTCTAAAAATCTTCACCCCCACTTTTACAAAGTTCAATTAACTCAGAAGCTCAAGCCACAAGATCATTTACAATTAAGGCAATTCACTAATTAGATGATGGAAAACCAAACCGTGAATGACAAGTTTGTTAAAAACATCATCTTTAGTGATGAAGCTCATTTTCATTTGAATGTTTTTGTTAATAACAAAAATTGTCAGATTTGGGCCAATGGAAATCCTCTTCCTATTCATACAAAACTCATGCATCCACAAACAATCACTGATGCAGAGTATGGACTGAGGTTTTATAAAGTTTAAGGTATATGCTAACAAACCACAAACAATTTCTAAATTGAAAATGGAAATTGAGCCAACTGACTTGGAAAAATTGTTTTCGAAAATTTAATTAAAAGGATCATTCCATAATTAATCACATCATGTTTACTTTAAGAATCAATAAAAATTGCCCAATTAATAAAATAACTTGCTGTTCATTTTAAAATTAAATTCGGCCTGCCCAATGGATCACCCTTTACATGGATACTCTATTAGTAAATAAATACTTCATTCAATTTTAAATTAGTTATAGTGAAATACAATTAAGAACTATAGATTCCATTTCACTTAAGAAGTTTTTAAGCCCCTGCATTCGGTACAAATGAATTTGCATGCTAAACGTATGTGGGGCCTTGACAATTTTTTATATAGAACGGACTGTACATCTAATATACATTCAATATCTAAAGTTCCTTATTCTTCTACCAATAACAAAATTAATTTCTAAAATTACATTATTCGATTATTTTTTGATATAATTTCAAACACTTTGGATACATTTATAACAGCAGTATATCAATTACTTTATACTACTCTTAAAAGTGGTATGTGCACAGGTGTTAATAGCCATCCTCAACTTTGACAGAGTATTGCAGTAAAAATTGAAATTGTTTGTCAAATCATGTGTGAGGTATTCAGTACGGAAAATTTGACACATATCTACTTTCAGTAAGTGATATTCATACAGAATGCACTAGAAGGTTGTATGTAATAAAACACACTGTGTATGCAATGCTATTTATCATAGAACTGGTGATTTAAAATAGAGAATCTTAGATATATTAAAATAGCCTTGTAGAAATATCCACAATTTATAATCTTTACAAAAAATATAATTGTTATGCTTTTTATAGATTGGATCACACAAACATAGAAGAAGAGCTACTCAATTCTCAAATTGTTTGCCAAGACTGTAGTAAAATTACATTTATTGAATTTGTAAAATATTTAAATCTTTCTACAAGCAACTCATTAGTACAACAGTTATTTAAAATGTATGATATTGTAAGTAAATCTTAATAAATTTTCAATTATTACTTCTATTCTAAATTTCTAGGACTCTACAGGAGTTATAGATTTTAGAGAATACTTGCTAGGGGTATTAGCAACATCAAAAAACAGAAATACGCTAGATTCTATTAAAATAGCGTGTAAAGTATGTAATATCTATTTTAAAAATTTTGACCTTTTAGTATACAAAATGTTATGCAGGTTTATGATAAAAGTGGTGTTGGAAGGTTATCAATAGAAGATTTTGCAACGGTGTTGGGTTGTACATTAGCAATGAGATTTGAAGAAGTTTTAGATGTATTTCATCAAATTGATAAGACTCACTTAGAATATGTCACATTTGGTTAGTAGCATTTAATAATTTACCATTATTTCATATTAATATTTTTAGAAAACTTCAAATCCTATGCTGAAAAAAAAGCTGAATTTGCTGGTCTCTTTAGTATAAGCAAAGAAGAAAAATTCAAACCTAGAAATGGTGAAATATGTCCAGAATATGACAAAAAGAATGAGTAGGTTACTGTTGGGTTTTTTCTCTAAAATCATTTAATACTTAAAGTATTTCTATTGTAGATTTTACTTTTACTGTTATTTGCATTTCCTTAATGTAGAATATTTTTGTAGATATATGTAAATGGGATAAATCACTTTAGAGATTTGCATCCTTTTATTTTTTTATAACATTCACAAGTCCATCCTACAGTTATTAAACATGCGAATTTGTGTTATTAGTTATTAATAACTTGAACTGCATTATGTCTAGTTTTATAATTAAATATATTGTACTTAATTTATACATGTTGTTTTGTTAAATAAATTCCATATATCCAGTACTAAAAATATTAATAAAAATTTTATAAGTCAGTGTTTAAATTTTATTCTTAAAAATATTTAAAATTTACAGTAGGTACTTTGTTTAAAACAACACTAGGAAATAATTACGTTTGGTTATAAATAATTATAACTGTTATTAGATATTATGCATAAGGTATGATTCATAAAATATTGTTTAAATAATTGGTATTTATTAAAAATTTAACAAAGATACATTTTAGAATCAGAGTTTTGTTAATTAATGGTCAAAACAATAGCATTTTAACAACATCAACCAAATAAAATAATGGGATACTTTCCTGCCATTCTATAAGAACAATTTTAAATTCTCCTAAAAAGGTTTTAGTTTACTCTTAAATTTGCCTATTTATGAATCAACAATTAAGATTTGTGCTGGTAGCTTTACAAATCTACAATATAACAACAATTTTAGGGGAAGAAAAAATAAATCTTACAAATTTTTATTTCACATAATTTTAGCAATATATTAAATTAAATGTAATTTACTTATTCCAGTTTATTACTATTTTGAGGTTTCAAATTCCTGCATAATCAAAAAAATCTTGAATATTTATTAGGT
The DNA here is from genome assembly GCA_024586415.1 of Phrixothrix hirtus. NCBI lineage: Eukaryota > Metazoa > Arthropoda > Insecta > Coleoptera > Phengodidae > Phrixothrix > Phrixothrix hirtus. The sequence goes on along the minus strand of JAHWXV010564797.1, from coordinate 4,792 downwards.
ATTGCTAGAGCACTCTTGGACTGAATAATTTTATCTTAACGTAAATGTTAAACTAACAAATCTAACCAAATATTATTAATTTCAAGTTTTCAGAGAAACCAGTGCCCAAGTTAGCAAGTTAATCCTTTATTTAGTCGAATGCATTATTATAAGTTTAAACAAAAATGTTTTAATAAACAATCAAACACATCTTTTACTGTAGTTATCTAAACTCTTAAGTTTTTTTTTTTATTTTATTCACTGAAATCTCTTTTCGCTTGTAAACCTTTTGATTCTGTATTTGATCGTATCCATCACAATTTCAAGTGTCCGCTATCACTATTTTACTATTTCACATTTTCATCATGTAGTCCAATTCCTTTTAACTCCTTCAAGGGCAGTGGTCCAATATATGAACCACTAAAAATTATCTTTTGTGGACTATGGTTTACAAAGTAAGCCACCATTGCAAATGTATTTCATTTAATATGTAGTGGTTTAAATCCTAAGCCACATTTAAGAATTCATGCATAAGTTGCCTAATAAATACAAGCTAGCGCACCCTATTTAATTCAAGATATTCTACAGGTTATTCATAACCTAACCTGTAGAAAACGTTTTTACATGTGTTCTGATACAAATTGTCTTTTTTCTTCAGTTACCTTTAATGTATAAAAAAATCACAGTGAATTAAACTCTCAAATAAACTTAATGAATAAATAATTTTTATATGTGGTTCATTTTATGTACCACTATGCAAATAGAGTTTTTATTTGATTCATATATATCCATATACTAATTTTCGTTTACAGATAACAAATGGACAAAATCTTGACAATTTGCCATTTAATTGAAAAGGTATAATTTTAGTGAATTGGAAAAAATCAACATATAAAACTGACAGGAAGAGCCATAAGTGGTGGCATCAAATTTTCTTCTATTTCCTAGATACATATATTGTTAATTCTCTTATTATATGCAAAAATCATGACCTTGAGAAGATAACAATGAAAGGCTTTAGATTAGCTGTTGCTGAATGGATCATATCTACACCATGTCAAATGGAATGGCAATCCGAACTAGTTAATCTTAATACCAGAAAAAGCATAAGCCATTTGTCTTGCCAGATACATGATTTGCAGAAGCAAATTCCACAAGACATTGTGCTGTATCTAATACCAAAAGAAACACCATGGGAAAAGAAAAGGAATGTTTTTACTCATATCACAGTTGTTAAAGTGCACGGTGGTACAGTAGATGGACCACCAAAATGGTCCAGCAATAACTCACTCTTTTTGGGCAATACTTCATACTCCACCTCCCCAATATTTTGAGTGGCTATGTGAAATTTTTGCACTTTCAGTTTCCACATTTTATCTCATGTAAACACAAATACACCCATTCTTAAAAATTCTACAAAGTTGTGATTTCCTTTAGATAATCATCTGTATCCTGCCTTTAAACAATGCATTTGCTTAAGTTGAACACATACTAATGCTCATTGTTCTCTGAAATGTGCCCTTGGATAATAAATACACGACTCAACAAACTTAACTTATTTAAAAAGATTATAAAGTAAAACTTTAAATCTACACAATTATTATAACTAAAAAAATTTGGAAAACTTGTTTCTTTGTTAACTAAATTTATAGATTAACCACATTGCAAGAGTCAATAACTGTTATCTTAAAAGAACTTCTAAACTTGAAGTATAGATCTCTTTTGGGTTGATGGAAGTTAATTAATCATAAAACTAACTTGTGCATATCAAGCCTAGTTTACATAAATTTGGGTGTTACCAAGAATCTTAAGTTTTCAATTGCTTGGCCATATTTGTTTTCTTACTAACATAAAAAATTCATTGTTACCAACAATACCGGCGAAATAAACGACATGAAATAAACTTGTCACATTGGAATGCTTCTGTATTTCCTTTTATTTTTTAACATTTTATAATCTGGAATAAAAGATTAAACTAGTACGATATTTTGGTAATTTAGGAGAACATTTAAGGTTCAAAAATTAGATAAGTTACGAGTTCTATTTTATTTATTTTCAAAACATCCTCATTGCACCACTGAGTGGTTACCATTGATAGAAGTGTATTTTAATGCAAAATATTAATTGCTCCACTTTAAAACAAGCCTTGAAATTTCTATAGTATTTTCTATTCGACATCAGTTATCGCTACACTATATGTGCAGCCGTATATGTTTTTTGCATTCAAAATTTTGATATGGTATAGTAAATATCAAGTTTTATGTTTTTGGTGCTCACATGTTTCTTTTCGCTTCTGCCTTTTTTAAAGGGTAAGAATGACAATTTAGCTACTGAAATGCTCTAATATTTCACTCCTTTTTTTTAATTAGCAAACAATACATTGTTAACGAACACTTTTCCATCACGTGCTTCTTGCTGCTATCTTTTAGCAGACACCCTGGCAGTCAAGCAATGTCAAATAAATAGCCTGATGGACAGTATGTAACATGTCCCCGCCTCTCAGGGTATTAGTTGGGGTTGGAACATGGTTACTAATGCCATGGGGTAGCTTACAAGTTAGAGGTTAGGTCCAGAACTGTGCTAGGTCGCTTTGGAAACTATTTATCTAAAACTTACTATTAATATGTACACTATTTACAAGGCCTTTTCCCAGTATGAATTATGATTCACATTTACTCGTCAGTTAAGTACTTTTAATTGGTTTTCAGTATATATGTATGCGAGTCATTGCTCGTGATACAATTTAACTTGAACAACTCTTGTATTTTAATTTCAACTTTGATTAATTATTAATCACAATTTCTGTAATGCAATCGTTGAAAAAATATAGGTGTACACCTTTCAAAAATGTTACTTTAATTATACTCCTAATCTTTAGTTACACTTGAAATGTAATTTACTTTTACTTAATCTGACTTTTGTAATTTGTCTTTGATCAAAAACATTTGAATGTTAATTATTTTGAACTGAATGCATGCTGTTAACTTTTGTAAAACTTTATTTCACAATTATTCACTCTTTGAATGGCATATTATATTAACAATATAAACCTTTATTCGTTGTAATTTTGTGTATTTATTAATAACACAATTCAACAAAGAACAGTATTTATTTTAACAATAAATCAGCAAAATTATGTACAAGTCATTTGAATATTTACAGGTTTCATCCATTAAACTTACTGATGGCCATTTAGTTTGTTTGGTTAAACGTATGTGGCATGTCCTTTTTAATTAATACTTCGTCTTTAATATTGATAGGGAAAGTTATAGATCTCAAAATGGTGTTGGCAACATGCATTATATGTTTTAGTTTGTTGTTTGAGTTTTTAACGTAGGTGCAAAACAATTCAAGTAATTCTCAAATAGTGTACAATTGTTCATAATTAAACCAGGATTTAATTAAGGGATTAGGATAGAGCCGACGGACAGTCTTGGATGCCTCTATCTGCAATGATGAGAATTCCTCTATCTACGAACAGGGTCTGTTCTCAAACTTTTCACACAATCCAGTAAGCGTTTATCTTTATCAACTAAATGAGAATTGCATAAAGTGTATTTAATTGAATTCAGAGTTTCACAATGCAAGTTGACGCACATGCAACTCAAGTCTTTTAATTGTTAATAGATCGCGCTATCTCGTCACCTTGAAACACTACGATCCGTAACAAAAGTATTGACCCTTTACTTTGAATTTCTATTTTTGCGTGATATGAACGGAATTTAGCAAAGTTTTACAGGTCTAAAATTACCGTGCTTATACCTGGTGGTAATTCTAACCTATATAGAAGATTTGAAATGATTTTGCCAGCTCTGGCAATAAAATATGTCTCGTGTGAGATGTTGCTCACTTCAAAGGGGGAACAACTCTGAAGAACCCAGTTTTGAATGTGTTTAAATACTAAATGGCTATCATCAAACCCAAGATGAAATAACTTTCTTTAGGTCTAACTTCGTTAATTAACATATTTTATAACAAATTTGTACATCAATGTATGCATAATTTAATGTGTGTGTAAACAGTAAAAATATCATTAATAGAACTGTTTGCATACGCTTAGAAATAATAAAAATAATGATACAGGTTTAATTAGGCTAATTAACATTACTAAAAATTAAATGACATATGGCAGAATACAATATGGAACGTCCTCTGAACAATTTAGTTACATATCATTAAAAATAAAGCGGCTAAATTAGTTTTAATTAACATAAAATTTCCATTGAAATGCAAAACTATGATGCGTTTATGTAATCACATTCGAACACTCATGGTTTTATATGCGTAAAGTTCAAACGCCTTGACCTACATATGCAAAATAACATTGACTCAGGTCAAGAATCTTGAACCCTTTCGATTAATATAATATAATGAATTTAAAAACATATCGGATCTTAATACTAATTAATGCAACAGTAATTAAATACAAATGTATAAATAAACTCATTAATCAATAATTATACAAATAATAATTAAAGCAAAAATAAATAAACAAATATGATAAATGGTTGTTTGAAGAAGAAGTCAGTAATTATACATTTGTTAATTAATTGAATATATATATATATATATATATATATATATAAATAATCAGTAAAATAACATTCGTTAAATGTAATAAAGTAGTTAAGGGAACTTTTGACTTTTTTAAATAAAACTATTTCTTCATTTAGCCAAGCTTTCGTCGTTTAATTCTATCACCTTCTTCGGGGCAATGAATTTAAGTTTCAATTACAAAATCTTGTTTAAAAAAATTTTTAAACAAGATTTTGTAATTGAAACTTAAATTCATTGCCTTGAAGAAGGTGATAGA
>JAHWXV010564775.1:0-11523 GCA_024586415.1 Phrixothrix hirtus | reverse complement strand
TAGCACCAGATTCTGTGTGGATTACCGACGTTTAAATAATGTGACCAAAAAGGATAGCTATCCTCTACCCAGAATTGACGACACTTTAGACACGATTTCCAGCTCCAAATGGTTTTCGACTCTAGACATGAAAAGTGGTTATTGGCAAGTCGGTATGGAAGCTGAACATCGGGAAAAGACTGCATTTTCTGTTGGATCTGGTCTCTGGCAGTTCACAGTGATGTTTGAAATTCTAATGGAATTGATCCTGAGAGGTTTGCTTGGTAAACATGTCTAGTATACTTGGACGATGTCATATTTATTGGAAAGACCTTCGAAAATCACCTGAGAAATCTCGAAGAGATGTTTCAAAAACTACGAAGTGCACATATACAACTTAATCCGAAAAGTGCAACTTGTTTCAAAACTAAGTGAAATACTTGGGTCATGTAGTCTCTGAAAAAGGCGTGGCAACTGATTCAGAGAAAATTGAGTCCGTACGAGAATGGCCACAACCGAAAGATAAACGTGAATTAAGAAGCTTCTTGGGATTATGCACTTACTATCATCGATTTGTACGTGGATTTGCAGGCATTTCAAAACCACTTACAAAACTGACTGATGAAGACCAGCCATATATATCGAGCAATAGCTGCCTGGAGTCATTTGAAACACTGAAACGATCATTGATAAAGGTACCTATACTTGGTTATCCTAGAATAGAAGAAAGGTTTGTCCTAGATACGGATGCTAGCAACGTCGGCATCAGTGCAGTGCTATCGCAAATTCAAGACGGGCAAGAACGAGTAATTGGGTATTTTAGCAAAGTGTTGTCCAAACCTGAGAGGAACTATTGTGTTACGCGCAAAGAATTGCTAGCAATGATAAAGGCTGGTGAACACTTTTACAAATACCTTTATGGACGAAATTTCTTATTGAGAACTGTTCACGCAGCGTTAAAATGGCTCCTGCAGTTCAAGAATCCAGAAAGCCAAATAGCGAAATGGATTGAACGGCTACAAGAGTATGGTTTTGAAGTTGAATATCGTTCCGGAAAAATTCATAGAAATGGTGACGCTTTATCAAGACGGCCTTGCACAGAAGATTGCAAGCATTGTACTCGGTTGGAGTCAAAAGTTGAAGATACTCTTATCAACCGTGCTACTGTAAATAATGATGATTGGAACCCAGATAATGTTAACAAGATCAGGAAAACGGCCCAGACCTGAAGGTGCTATTAAAATGGAAGAATGAAGGTCGAAGACCAGGTTGGGAGGAAGTGGCCTCATTATAATGGCATTATTAATGAAAAAAATAGGATGAAAAGTTAGTGATTTTAAAAATTTGCAGCCTAGTAAGAAGGAAACGAATTACAACTATAACAATATTTTGCAACGTAATAATCTAAAATATTAACACTTTTAGTGCAACTCCTTCCTAACTCTTCCAAACCATTTAAAAAAAAATTTTCGTACCTTTATCAAAAAACGTGTTAACAGCTTCCATGGCTTGATTATCTGGCTCATGGCGTATCCCAGCAGTGGCGAATAATCGCTAGGAGCCAGATCCGGGGGTATGGTAGATGTGGAAGTAAGTCAAAATCACAATTAGCCGCAGCAAACATTTTAATATCGGACTTATAAACTGGAACTTTATTCTGTAAAAACAACACACCTTTAAGTAATTTTCTTCCGCGTTAACTCTGAATTTCTTCGCGCAATATGCGATTAAGGGACGCAAAATAATTTCCAGTAATCATTTTGCGCTTACGTAAATAATCTTTCCCGAAAATAAAACTGTCTTAAATTGTTTGGGTGGTGGTGAACCACGACAATGTAATTCTTTCGACTGCGGTTTTTGCTCTTGAACCGAAGAATGTAGTCATGCTTCATCCACAGTTACTAATCGAGTGAATAAATTTTCAGAAGCTGCCTGGAAACGGATTAGAAGTTGTTGAAATATACTTAAGCATGTTTGCTCGCGGATGAAAGCAGTCGGGGAACCTGACGTGCTGAACTTTTTTCATCCCTAATTCATGCACTATGATTTTATAAATACTGACTTTACATATTTTTGCAATGTATGCAACCTGCTAACTGTTAAACGCTGATCAGAAACCTCAATGTTCACATTTTTTTCACCATGTCACTTGCTGCGACAATTTTTGGATGCTCAGGCCGCGTTTCGTTTTCGTGGAAAATCTTCCACGTTTGAGTTCCGCAGACCACTTTTTACCATGACGTACGATGGAGTGGATACAACCAAAATTTCCTGCATGTCTTCCAAAATTTGGAGTTGTGTCATTATCTTCATCTGGCCTATTTTCTAAGTACAGAAATCTCGGTTTTGTCCATGTTTGCAAAATTATTTAACACTTCAAGTTTGACAACCTATACTACTATCTCTGGTTTTTGCGGCAACTTGATACTTGCCAGGTGTTGCATGGATATGCTGATAGGTAAGCAATCAAAACTAAAAATCTGTATCTTTAGTACTTCTGCGTATTGGGCTACGCATATAAAAAAGCACCCTCGTATTAATGTAGGGAATGTTTTTGCTGGATTGCAACTTGCTTATTCATTAAGTATAATTCGAGTATTCCTAAAAGACGCTTGAAAGTGTCTAAATAATTTAGTGAAAAAAATAAACGTCTACATGAAAAATTTTGTAGTTGCATATACTGGGCTGGGATGTCCACTCTAGCTAATAACTCCGTTATGACAAGAGCAAAAATTTTGATTTTTGGAGGTTATACATTAGTGCAAAGGCAGTTTACATCTGTAAGCAAAAATTTATGTTTCGACGATTAAGTTCGTTGCTATCAATGTCAAATTTGAAAAGTCAAAATGAACACCCTATATATTGTCATGTCAATAAAAATCCTGTTTTATTTAGAATGCAATGGTACCAAACTTAAGATATTTTAAATACAAATAACTAAAAAAAGAAATAAGCAATCACAAAAAAACGTAAAAGTTATGCACGAAAAAACAAAATAACTATAGCGCGTGTTCGAACTGTTGTCCATTTTGTGTTACACATGTCTCAAGTCTATGTAATAAAGTCTTTATGCATGCTGCAATTATCATTTCCGGTGTTATTCTTTGACAAGCTCGAATAATTTTTTTTTTGCAAGACTTCTAAATTAACAGTCGGAGTAGTGTATACAAGTTCTTTAAGATAACCTCAAAGAAAGAAGTCCATAGGGGTAAAATACGGTGACCGTGTAGGCCAATGCATGGATGAATATCTTCCGATCCAGCGGTCTGGGTAAACCATGTTTAGATATCCCGTTAGCTCTTGTTTGTTGTGAGGAGGAGCACCATCTTGTTACCGCTGCGTGACTCTTCTTTCGTTGATCGGTATGTTTTCCAGCAATTCTAGCAACTCACTCTGTAGAAAATTTAAGTAGCGTGCACCTGTCAAAGTACCTTGACCGAAGTACGGACCAACGATACGGCCATTTAGTAAACCACGCCAAATATTAACCCCCTAAATGTGTTGAAAATGTGTTTTTCTTATCCAACGCAGATTTTGGTTCGACCAATAATGGAAATTGTGACGGTTTACAATTCCATTATTATGAAAACGGCTTTCATCATTCCACAGAATGTTATTTAACAAAAAGAATTATCATGAATTTTAACTAGAATTTCTGCTGTATCTTGTAACCGTATCGGAGGATGTTCAGGCGTCAGACTTTACAAGGTGGATCTTGAATGGGCAGTATAGATGCTCCTTCAATACTCTTTGTATTGATATCTTGCTAATATTCATTGCTGCTGAAACCTGACGGACAGAATCATGAGGATTGGTCAACATGTATGCCAAAATATCTATTGAGTTATCTTCACTCCGTACATTTCTTTGACTAACTCTTTGCTGTTTGCCATTAGGAAAAGTACCGGTTCTCAATTTTTGTTCGACTTTGGCAAACGTTGTGTGGGCTGGAGCAGGACCATTCGGAAATCGTTCTATACAGAATTTGAGACTCTTTCCCATATTTTGGCATTCCCCATAAATTAACAACATGTCAACATATCTGTTACACGTAAATAACGTTGGAATTTTGCGGCTTAATGACACATAAATAAGTCGATCGAACAATTTCTATTGACTGTCAAATTTAATAAACAAACAATGCAAGGCAACTATGTGTTTTTTGTACAATAGACAATTTCCTTTTCTACAGTGCGTTTTTTGTAAATTTTTTCATTCAACATTTTTAAATTTTATATCAATGAATTGCAAATAAAACAGCCTTTTTATTGACATGACAATATACAGGGAGTTCTATTTGACTTTTCAAATTTGACACTGACAGCACCGAAGTTAAACGTCAAAACATAAACTTTTATTTACAGATGTAAACTCCCTTACGACTAATGCATAACTTCCAAAAATCAAAATTTTTGCTCTTGTCATAACGGAGATATTAGCTGGAGTGAACGTTCTGGGACACCCAGTATATACCTAGAAATAATTTGTCATTTAAACATAATTAGTCTCATCAAAATCCTTTGGGTAGTTTTTGTAATATGATGTTTCAAATTAAGATGACATAACTTTTTATTTGAATAGTAAATGTGTATGTGTAAAAACTTATTTCGAAATTTCTAACAACCAAATCATAATCGCTACTCTCTTTTCCTCTCTTTGGTGGCCGATCCTGTATATTTTCAACTATACGCTTGTGACTGCTAACTATTTAGAATGTTTATATTAAAAATGAATCCAAACTAATCATTTTTGAGTATTTGCTGGAATACTTTTACATTATGTGCGTTGTTTTAATGAACTTTCTAAATTAACTGCAAAAAATCTAACATATGTACTTCCTATTCACATTAAATCATAATAAGAAAAGTGCTGTTTCAGTTTTAAGGATAATTACGCCAAAGAATAATTCTATAAAACAATGTTTTAATGATTTATATTTTGGTTTTCTTGCACTATGTATATTTTCAATATTTTTCTCAATTTATCACACCGTTTTGGATGGAAGACTTGTCAAGCAGTTGAAAAATCTTGATTTATAGGCTTGATGGATTAACTTTTACTTTATGTTAAGGAATTAAATTTAATAAGAAAAATTCCATTTAGCTCAAACTTATTAAGAAAATTGCCTGCGATGTTTCTTTACAGAGAATGAAATTGTAAATGCAAAGCAATCTAATTAAAGTCTTGAAACACAATAATATCATTCATACTAATTGTGTTATGGACACATCTTCTTTCAGAAATATATTTAGATAAATATTCCACAAAAGAATTGAATAGAGATTGATCAATTATTATTAAATTTATACGATTTATGTGTAAAAAATTCATGTGTTCAACAATTTAAGTAAATAGTGGAATAGTTTATGTTTGAGGAAATTTTGTAACTCAATTTAATTTTAGTCTAGTTAAATATCGACAATTTTAATAAGTCGAGACAAAAGGCCATTTCATAAAAATTTAAATACACGTTTACTATGTTACTAACAATAATAATTTTAAATAATTAAAGTGCATCTAAAAATTTAAGAACATGGAAATATTGCTTGTTCCTAAAAGAATTATTGCACAACGGAAATTGTCAGTGTTTAATTCGATATCATTATTAAGGTGAATAATTGTTATTTGACTTTCACCCCTACTTTTATAAAACTGTACCAAGTAAACTAAGATAGAATCACCTTTTTAACAAGGCGCGTACAACTAAACAAAATAAATCCTAGTATGAGGCTTCTTAGAAGAGTAAACATCTTTCTGCATCACTCTAGTGTAAGTGCAGTGAAACTGGGATAAAAGTCATGCTCCTTATTGGAATTGTGCCAAATAAGGAGAAAGTGTACTGACCTTATTAAAATGCAGATTTGAATACTCGATGTAGACACTCGATAGTCAGTACCTGAAAACAAAATTTCAGTATAAGAAAAAAATTATACAAAGCTTTTAAATACGCAACAAAATTTTTTATTTATACAGGGTTCTCCATAATATAGTTGCATTTTATTATTAAAATAATATTTTTATAACTTAACATAAACATTTTATTATATTAAAGTACACCTAGTTCTTTCGGATTTAATGTGGTACAAAAACATTTGTCTAAATTAGTCTTAACTTTTACAGTTCATGTCTTTTAGATGAGCTTGTCGAACTTCATACCTTTCTTAATATTAGACACAAACTGGTTTACGACACGACACAGCAAATCTTCACCTATTTGTTAAATTAGCTTCTAGATTCGAATTTTAATCTCATTAATTGACCTTGGGCGGATGGCGAAACATTTGGCCTTCAAATATACCTAGAAAAAATTGGGAGCCGTTAAATCCGGGGATTTTGAAGGCCAAGATAAATCCTCAAAGCGAGAAGTAAGTCGCCTATTGAAGATTTCTCGTGAAACCCGCATTGCGTTCCTAGCTGTATAAGCCATTGCTCCATTCTGCTGGAACAGCAAAGTATCGTTAAATAATTCTCGCGTATTTAATTTTGGAAGAAGAAACGTCACTAACATATAAACGTAACGCTCGGATGTCACTGTTTCGGAATGGCAACTTCCATACTAAAAAATTGATGTAGCAATAATTCGCTGGCATCCAACTCGACACCAAACAACAACTTTTGGTTGATGCAGGTTTTTTATATAGACTTCACGAGGTTTTTGAAGTTCTGTTTGTTTACGATGCCGTTTAAGTAAAAATTGGCTTCATCGCTCATTATTAAATTCTAAAACAGCCATCAATCCTGCTTGTTTGTGTAGCTCGCTGAGCTGTTATGCTAACTGATAGATGGAGTTTTAGGTCCTTCTGAAGGATTCGATTAAGGCTACCTATTAATATTCCAAACGTAAAAGTTTGTCTATTGACAAATGTCTTAGGGTTTCTCCTGATTGCAATTTTCACCCGTTCAATGTTTTCAGACGTGCAAACTGTTTTTCGGCGTCCAGTTTTCTTTAAATTGTATATGGAACCATTCGTACTCCAATTACGAATTCATATCAGAATAGTTTTACGAGTTGGAGCACGGCCCAGATTATAGTAAGTTTTAATACAGAAAATATATTGCTGCAATGAGTACTGCATGAATGTTCAAGTGATACCAAACAGATTAAGAAAAGATAAAAATACAATAATATTGTGAATAACACTGATACAAAAAATTCAATAATATTGTTTATCTATTTGCATATCGAAATGAGCTCTTGCGAAACTCGTTTGAGTTTCATAATGGCTTTCCTTTTCGCACGGAATATATATTTTTAAAAGGTTGATAACATTAGTAATTAACCTTACTAAACGTCAAAATCGAATAGAAAATTGACAAAACTGTCATATTCAAATGTCAAAGCGTCAATGTCACCAACTCTCACTAAAATCCCTAAATGAATTATATGTCAAAAAAGTACGTCTCGTTCATTAGAAAACTCTCCTCTACGAGGCTTGTTTTCTCAACTTGAACTCGTGTGATAAAAATATGTCTTATGAAACTTGTTTTTTAATATGGGGTGCGTTTCAAAATTCAACAAGATGCAACCACTCAACAGTTACGTCATCCTGTATGATTGTGATATACATCAAAAATTTAGGAACGATTTTGATGAATGTGTTGCTGTTATTCATGCGCATTCATTTGTAATTCATAATCAAAGAATGTTAAGAGTTAAGGTATTTTATGGAACCAATAAAACATCATAAAATATCCATATTGTGTAACAAAATGGCATTCGTATTAGTTACAAGTTTTAATTACAATATTTTAGTAGTAGATCCTTCCTCATTAGTATTATATTCTTGCAAAAATAATGATTTCGCCCGTATATGCTTCTAAGTTTGATAATTATTTACTATAGGAGACCATACTCCAATAACTTTGACCTTGAAATATTATATCAAGGGCATAGCCCTGAGTAACTTCCAACAACTTTTAGCCATCGCTATCCTTTCGTTAAAAGTTATAATCATAAAAACAACAACTGTTTCGTCACGTACAGCAATTGACTGGATAAACTTTTGTAAATAGGTAATTTATATTTATTTTATATAATTACATTCAAGATAATATTAATTATAACAATCTATCTTCTTAACTCATGAATAAATGGTTGATAAATAACCAAAGCCAAATTGTTGCAGAAGAAATTATTTTCGAAATTGATCTTGAATAAACTTTTTATGATTATAACTTTTTAACGAAGGGTGAGCAACGGCTAAAACTCGTTGGAGGTTAGTTTAGACTATATATATATCTATATATTAAATTAGGCTAAAACTTGTTTTACCTAACCTAACCTAAACAAGTTTTAGCCTAACCTAACCTATTGGAGGTTACTCAGGGCCATGCCCTTGCTGAAAATGTAAATAATGAATAAATCAAGTAAAAATATGAAAAACAGTACTTAAACATTTTTATTTTTCACAAACTTTTTAAGATTATAAATTTTTAATGAAGGGAGAGCGGCGGCTAAAACTTGTTGGGGGTTACTGAGGGCCATGCCCTTCATAACATATATCAATGTCAAAGTTATTGGAGGATGGTCACCTATAGTAAATGATTACCCCAAGTTTTTATTATTTACAAAAATTTAATCATTCATTTACAATTATCAATACTATGTCTGCTATAAATCTTATTGTTATTTAGAGTTTGATATAGGTCAATTGGTACATTAGCCAACAATTGTTTGCCTTTGTGAAATAAACTTATTTCTATCAGATTATCTGCCATATTCAATTTACATATATCAATTCCTTATATTATTTTAAGTACTTATGATCACTAATTTAATTTTATATAGGTAACCTTTAAGTTCTTTATTTAGGCACAAATCGAATTTAGGCATAAACTATTTTACGCGAGAACAGCTGTTTTCTCCCGCCATTAGTCCATCAGAAAAACCAAGTTCAAAATATGATGGAACTGATGCTGCATCAAGTTATTATACCATTAATTTTTGAACGGTATGTTGGTATACACCATTGAACATGTTGAATTTTGATAGAAAATAATGGAATTGTGATGTCAAAGCTGGGGCAACTGTTGAATTTCGAAACGGGCCCTATACTATAATAACACTGATAGAAAAATACTGTTTTTAAAACGTCATTTTAAGTCAAATTTGTGCTAGGCACCTACTCAGTTTTTGTTATTAGATTAAAACCCCAGACCAAGCACTATTATTTTTACTATAAATTACTACATTAATGTATACATACATATCACTACATCCCCGTAGTAATGAATTTAATTTATGTATGAATATGAAATTCCTTTTATTTTTTTGAATAACTTCTAAAGCATATACATAAGTTGCGGTCCGAAGTGCTTCAAAGTGTGGCATGCTTTCCCCAAGGGAATAAAATTTGTAGATGAAGCGCAGGTGGCATATAAGCATGCTACTTAAGAAACATAAGCACCGATTAGGCTTTCATTAAAAATCAGGTTTATCCACATTAATAATCAAAATTGTACTTAAATGTTTATTATATATTCTTATAAATAGAAATATAAATTTGCTCTAATAAGTTAACTTTAAGAAATAAAGATCTTGATGTTTCTGTAGGAATTATTCAAAATCTAATGCATAGTATGTTTTAGAAAACTAAGACATTTCACAATATGGATTAGCATATCGTCGAAAACCATTAAATTTCATACTCGTAATTGAACTGATTTTGCTCCTAAATTTTGCAGAGCAGTTTTCAGAACAGGTAGTTTTATAACTACATTTTGCTTTCAGGAACATGATTTAGTCCACCTAAATCTATTTTTTCAGTAAAAATACTTTTTTAGATTCTGTTTGCGGCAGGTTTTCATCATCACTCTTTTCTCATAATTCGCAATTACTATTACGGACAGATTAATAAGAACGATTTTCCTCCACATCACTATTATCACTTGCATCATCATCAACTTCGTTAAATCACTGATGAACTGTTTCATCAAAATTAGTCATTTAAACGAACTCGTTTTGATGAACCGGCCATTATTTCTCAAAAATAATAATATTTTGCTATCACACTAAAGCTCACAATCAAGAACATAAACGGAGACGCATCGTTGGTGAGACGACTAGTTAAATATTGCCCGTAATATCTTCCTTGGGATTTTCTCCCTCCCTTCCAAATCACGCCAGATCGTTGCCGTTCCAGTAGGTCGAGATTAGACAAAGCGATTAGGAACAGTGCATAATAATTTAAAAGTTATTGCAAATTTAAAATATGCCATCGTCTGTCAGATAATGCGTCTCCGCTTGAGGGTTAATAAACTACTCAAAAATGAATAGCATTATTCGCATATAAACAATGTTTTGTCCTTATGTTTATGATGTTTATGACAATTTTGATCTTAATATCTGAAAAAAGCCTTTGTAGGAGATAATTATAATAAATAACAAATAAAAAAGGATTTCGTAGAATAATTTGCAATAACTAATATGTGGTTACCCTCGTGGCCTACTTGCAATACAGTTATTAATATGATGGAATGGTATTTTCCGCCAAAGATTTGATAAAACTTTCGCAAGCTGGTAGATAGTGGATCTTTGCGGATGATGATTATTCAGTTATCTCTGGGATATATCCCATACGTGAGCAATAACATTATATCTGGCGAAAACGATGGAAGAGCTAAATTATCAATGTCGTGCTCCATAGTTGTATCCTGAATAATAGCTGTGCAATGCGGCTCAGCAGTAACGTTAAGAAAAACTAAGGTTTCGCGGCCATTAATGTTAAACTTTTCACAAAATGTATAAACAATCTTTATGCTTTAATGTTAAATAGTCGTACTTTTAAACGTAAATGGCATTTGGATAAACATCCTAATATCAACATTTCAAAAGCAACTGCGTTGTGTATAATTTAAACTTTGTGAAAATAATTTAGAATGAAAATAGAACATGTCTTTCATATCCATTGGACGTAATTTGTACTCAGTAATACATACATATCCCTTATATAACTTAACGTGAATCAAACAGGCTTTAATTTTATACAACTTACTAAAATTAAAACTTATCTCAATTTTAGGTATTGAACAAATGACAATAATTAATTCATAAATAATTTATAATGAATAAGCAATAGTTGTAAAGTAAAAAAGAAAATTTAAGCCATTTAAAAGAATACATCCAATTATTTTTTAATAAAACAGCTCATGACTATGGACTCCATAAAGTACATGAATATTAAACGTAGTATGATATTCTGTAAACAGAAACAAATCGATATCTATTTTTAATTACGTGTCGTAGTAGAGCATGGTCCAGTCTCGTATCCCAGAGAAACTTTGACCCAAAAATTTACGAGAATTTTTTTCGTTTTAGGTTAAATTTTTTTTACAAATCTGTACACCGAGAGCCCATGTACAATTGTTAAATAATGCTCTTATATCTTGGATACCCTGTACATATGTGTGTGTGTATGTATATATATAATATTGAAGATCTTCTACTATTATATAAATATTTTACAATTAATATTACTGAATAATTATATTCAGAATTTGGGTATAATAAAGAAATATGGCCGAACAGGAATTTATTATCACTTG
>JAHWXV010564759.1:0-15415 GCA_024586415.1 Phrixothrix hirtus | reverse complement strand
TCGAATAACCGGAAGTTCCACTTTATTTCTGTCATTTTTAGATATTTTCCGAATTTTTGTTTTTCGCGATTTTCTTGAAATCGACTTTAATGATTTTTTTTAACTTATTACATTTCTTACCCATTTCATGACCTTTCATATAGTTCAGGCCGTTTCTCAGAAAATTTTCCGTAAATCGAGTAACCGGAAGTACCTATACCGTTAACTTAAAATAAAATAACTATAAAACCAAAAGTTCTAGCTGAATGAAAATTTATATTTGTGGCCATAACTACATTGGTGTTCCAAATGGTGAATTTGGTTAAAATCCAATAATTGGAAGTTCCACTTTATTTCTGTTATTTTTAGATATTTTCCGAATTTTTGTTTTTCGCGATTTTCTTGAAATCGGCTATAACGATTTTTTTAAAACTTATTTAATTTCTTAGCCATTTAATGACATTTCATATAGTTTAGGCGGTTTCTCAGAAACTTTTCCGTAAATTGAGTAACCGGAAGTACCTACACCGTTAACTTAAAATAAAATATCTATGAAACTAAAAGTTTTAGTTGAATGAAATTTTATATTTGTGGCCGTAACTACATTGGTGTTCCATATGGTGAATTTGGTTAAAATCGAATAATCGGAAGTTCCACTTTATATCTGTCATTTTTAGATATTTTCCGAATTTTTGTTTTTCGCGATTTTCTTGAAATCAACTCTGATTTTTCTAAAACTTAGTAGTTTCCTTGGATACTTCATTCCGTTTTACATGAATCAAGCTGTATCTCTAATAAATCTTTGAAAGTTGAGTAACCGGAAGTACTTGTGTATTAACTGCGAAAAATATTTCTCAAAAACTGAATATGATATATGAATGAAATTATATATTTAAGCTTTTTATCTTTTGCACATGAGATGTCGAGAATTTAGGTAAAATCAAATGACCAGAAGTGCCACTTTATTCTTGCGATTTTTAAGTTTTTTTACGATTTTCTCGAAAACAGTTATAACTTTTATTTTTAAATATGCTACGGTTATTATGTATTCAATGCCCCTTTACGTGAACTTAACAGTTTTTCGAAAAAATGTGTTGAAGTAATTTATCAGAGAAAATTTCCGGAGTTAAGCAGCCTTTCGCCTGTCCAGTAACTTGGATGGGAGACCGTTACAATTATTGTTTCCAAAATAAACGTAGAGAATAATTTAATAATTTGTTGACACTATTGGCATATCTATGCGCGTAAGAGAAAGTCGTGTGTTGTTACACACCAGATTTTTTTGTTTAGAATATTAATTTTTGGGGATAAGTGTTACTGATCTGTGTAAAAAGAATTGAATGCTTTACAATACCACCATTGAACACGTTACAAATTTTAACAGAAAATGAATGGTATTAGTTGTGTGTGAGATTTGAGTTTAAGTTTTACAATTAGTTGAAGGACCACCCGTCAAAAAACGGAAAAAGTGAGCTGTACAAAATCCAGGTATAGCCGGTAATTAAATCCTTGCGTTTGAAAACTATTGTGCAATTATAAGGTGTAAGGATAAGAAATAAATGTATTCAATAAATATTGCATTGAATAGTTACAAAAAACATAAAAGGTAGCACTTACCTAGCGAACCTGGTTTCGTCTAGATTCTACAATTCCAAAATTTTTCTTGACGTATGTTGTAATTAGGATAGGAAGGAAAGGAATACAACTTACGCGATTCTACCTGATTTTGAGAAGATTCAGATGTGGCGTTAAACCAGTAGCACATAGATAAACATTATTATGTATTAAACAAATAAAAGTTTGGGCACGGGCAATTTCCGTAACCGCGAACAACGAAAGGTGCGAATTATTTGCGATCAACACGCAGTACAACAACGAACTGACGCTAAAGGGGCAAGGAAGGGGCATCGCGTTCTTTGAGAATGCTCCCTAAAAATATAATTATATTGAATTTGAATTCTCTTTTACAAACAAAACTAATTCACCAAAACAGGATTACTTTAATTAAACGGACTCCAAATAACTTGCACGTTTGACATTTGGATAAAACAATTTAGAATCTTGCGTTAACTAATCATTTTGGTAACAAGCAACATCAAACAACTAATAAGAAATAAACGACCTACTTAAAATTCTTTTAAGATATTTCAAAAAAAGTAAACAAGTTCAAAAGACTTTCATGGGTTAAATTACTACAAACACGTCCTAAACAAATATTATGTGTTTTTATAAGCACTATTAACTTAGGTAATGTATTTTTACTGTAGTTCAATTTATAATTCCGTTTATTTAGTTGACAGAATTGTATTTGGAACATTTAAATTACCAAACTTTAAAAATCGTTTTTGAAAAAAAATCGTAAGGAAATTTTGTTCTACAGGTCATAAAATATTCTCATCTTTCGTGATGCCAGTTGTTTTTGGGACACCCAGTATAAAGCCTGCAGAAAAAACAAGTCCTATTCTGATCCAACTTAACGCAATTGAAAGGTGAAATAAACAAAATAAAATTTACACCCAAGGATGGGAACTCGCTGACACATTCTGTCGCAAACTTTTTGGCAATGGTATCAAGAATCATTCATGAAGATAGCGGGGAAGCAAAATGTGCGTAAAGTCACAAATTAATTATGTGTGCCGGGAAAGAAGTTGATGTTATCATGATGCAGCGTGCGAGGGCACATTAATAATTAGGTAGCCTATGTAGTTCTAATCATACAAGGCAGATGTTCATTACCATAGCAACTAATAACAACTTAATTGAAATGTCGAAATAAAATTTTACTACGAAAAGTGAACGTATTGCACCATAATAAAGTTTCTGCAAAATGGGTACCCAAATGTTTGAAAGTGAATCAAAAGCGATGCGAGTGGAAGCGTCGCGCTCGATCTGCGCCCGTTTTGAGGAAGATGCTCATTTCTTAAACCGTGTTGTTGCCATGGATGAAACCTGGCTACATTTCTATGACTCGGAAACCAAACAATAATCGATGGAACGGAAGCACTCTGGTTATCCAATGCCTTAGAAAATTTGTATGTAGCAATATGCTGGAAAAGTTCTCATTTCGGTTGGGATTCTTATGAAGTGGAGAAAAGTATAGCAATAACTGGGGAATACTATTCCTCTTTATTAACAACCTTACACGAAGAAATTATCGAACAAAGACACGGTAAATTGACTAAAGGTGTCTTGGTTTTGTAGGACAATGAACCTGCTTGAATATCCTTCTTATTCGCCAGTTCACGCCCCTTCGGGCTATTATCTTACCCTTAAATAAAATTGTTTTGAAAGGGCATAAATTTTCTTCGAATGACGAAATAATACAAGCTGTAGAGAGCTGATTTACAGAGCAAGCAAAATATTTTTTCTAAGAAATTTACAGAAGTTGAAGGGTAGCTCCAGTAAGTGCGCTACTTTAAAACGAAAATATGTTGAATAAAAAAGTATTCATTTTCAAAATGTTTTTTTTCTATAGCAGGCTAACGATTTATTAATACGCCCTCGTATGATTGAAGGGATGAAACTAAACTCAAATAAAGAAAGCATCTTTAATAAATTTTGGATTCTAAACTATACGCAAAGAAATAAATTATTTAGTAGTCAGCAAACGTTACTTTTTTAATTTTAGCTTCAGCTTTGTGCAGCTACTTTATGGCCATAATACATACACACGTTCAACACTTTAGGCACTATAAAACATAAAGAGTATGAAAACTTTGAGCGGAGCAATATTTTACTAACATTCACAGTGCTTTGCGTGAAGTTTTCCAAGATGAAGCAAACGATCGTAGTACAGTCTATCATTGAGCAATTCTTTTTCATGAAGGGTGTGTAACGATACAGAATGATCCAAAGTTAGAAAGACCAAAATCAGCGCAACAAATGAGAGAAAGATAAAACTGATCAAACTGTGTTACGACTTAAATTGTCGTACCATACATTTTGGCATAACGTATATACAGGGTGATTATAAAACCCGCTGAAAAACATGGACCATGTATACGGGATAGTTCTGAATCAAGAGAAAAAATTTCTAGTCGTTTCAAAGAATTGTTTGAAAGTTACTGGAATAGCGAACAACTGACCTTGTTGTTTTAGTTAAATAAACTATAAACACATGACACAGTTTTATTACATTATTCTAAAACAGTAAAATAAATAAATCAGGGATAGTTATTTCATTTATGGCTTATGGCTTATGCATTCTTCTTACAAACGTTGTATGTTAAATTATAGGATTTTTGAACAATAGTGTCTATATTTTGC
The DNA here is from genome assembly GCA_024586415.1 of Phrixothrix hirtus. NCBI lineage: Eukaryota > Metazoa > Arthropoda > Insecta > Coleoptera > Phengodidae > Phrixothrix > Phrixothrix hirtus. The sequence continues at coordinate 11,170 of JAHWXV010564759.1, read as the reverse complement.
GTTACCGAAGTGTAATGATTTTTAGTTTTTCGTGTTTATTAATTTAATTACATTTAGGTTTAACTCGAACATCGGATTTATATCACTGTGAGTTTTATTTATGGGGCCATATGAAACAATTAGTTTACGTAGTGCCTATTAATAACCTAGAACAATTAAGAGAATGAATACATTATACTGCACTAGCAAATCGTGATTCTCCCGAAATGTTCCTCTTAATGCAATAGAGCACAGTCGCGTATTGCCAGTGGCAGAGAACATTTTCAACGCCTCTTGTAAAAAAAGCAAGTCTCTCAATTTTCATTGTATTAATTTTATGTCAAATTACAAGTTGAGAAAGGTTAGTAGTTAGTAAATGCATAGACCTACGTTCAGTGCAACTTAAAATCGTCACGTAATAATAAAATAATATCTTATAACAATGAAAAATCATTTACAATTTTTAGGAATTCTAAAAATTCTTTAGTATAATTGAATGTAATTGAAGTTGTTTTTAAATGAACATGGATTCATATTTAATAAATAACAAACGCAATTATTATAATTGAATGTGTTCAAATAAATATTAAGTGTTCGATTTTTGTCTCCATAAAATACGAACGAATTGTAGGTCATTGCGTATTGATTAACCTAAGTTAGTTTTACACAAATAAGCAAATACAGGTGCAGTAAATTGATATTATTAAACAACATATTATTTTATCAACAACACGTAGTTGAAATTGGAATGTCTTTTAGACATAGCCATCTGCATAAACGTTTTCCGATATTTTTGAAACACTGGGTATTTTGAATTTTTTTCAAAAAAGTCTTCTATTTTACAGGATTTTCTTGTTAATAGGCGTGGTTAAGCCTATACAGTACGGTGTTAAAGTTTATCGGTGGATTTTAAAATCGCACTGTATAATGAATTTAATTACAAGTTTAATTGCTTCTAATTTTTACAAGAATTAGTTTTATATTCATTAAAATTAAATATAAGGGATTTAACAAGTTTCAATTCTATACAATACTCATTTTATTTTAATTGTTTTCAAAAGAGGATTTATTTTCTCAAAGTTAAATCAATTTAAAATTGAAATTTTGTGGTTACATTTATAGCATGCGATCATTCAAATTTTAGTAGGCTATGAGAAAACAATTCATGTCTTAGCTTAATCCATTCTCATTATCAGTAATAACTATCTGTCAAATTGACGGCTTGAATTTGTCATATTTTACAGAACGTTTTCGAGAATCTAAAACGAAGAGTTGAATGCGTAGAAGGCAATGGTCATAATTTTAAATAAATTTCATATTTTAATTTAATAATAAAATTCCTCCCCCAAAATTTGATGACATAATTTGCAGGTTATGTATTGGCTTTAGTTGGCGTGCGTGGGTGTAAGTTACGCTCTACGGAAACATTTCGTAGTCTACTAAGAACTGAAATTTAAATGATCACATGTTATAAAACTATTAGATTTTATAAAAGGCGTAATTACCGTTTAGCAATCTACTTTAATGTAATTCGATTCTGTACAAGGAAGTTCCGCGCAGGTTGATGTCGTTTCCGGCATTTGGGTGTAACATATTCTCGCGTTACACTTATCAATGGTAATTTGATTAATTCATTCCTTTTCATAAATTATTGAAGGATATGAAGTATTCCTATTTGTTACTATACCGGGTGGCAAAAAAGTCTGGAATATTGCAAATAACTCAGAAACGGTTTTATTAATTTTTATCAATATTTTCTGGTCGATACAGTAAAAAATTCTAAATCTAGGGGAAGAACTTTCGTTCACGTAGTTATACTGGATAAGTAACAAGGACGTCAACTTCTTATTTTTAAATGGAACACCTTATATATTTTTATGGATGTTGATAGATCTCTTTAGGGCAAATCAACGATATACAGTTTCTTACGTATATCTGTTGAAATTACAGATTTATTGCAAATTAATGTTTTTATTTAAAAATTTAGTTTAATCAACTTACGACATAAGTAACTTCTTAAAAAAACATAGCATAACAAGAACAACAAGATAAACATTAATGTTTCGAGATATTAAAAATGTCTGCCATTGTTGGCCAGATAATGAACAAGCCTGTTGCGGAATTCTTGAATCACACTTCTGATGACATCTTGGCGAATTCTCTGAATTTCAGCTGTAATACGAGCTTTCAGATCTTCAAGTTTATTTTTTATATGGCCCCATAAAAAAATCTAATGGGATCAGGTCGGGTGACCTGGCAGGCCACTCAATCTCACCCCTACGACCTATCCATTGATTCGCGAATGTTTGGTTTAAATATTGTCGAACCTGAAAACCGAAATGTGCTGGGAAACCATCTTGTTAAAACCAGGCACTTCCCCTGTCAGCATAAAGAGCTTCCAAATTAGGCATGTTGACATGTTGCTCAAGCAAATCTAAATAAATTTCTGATGTAAGATTTCCATTTATAAAAAAGAGACCAATCACATTCTGGCCAATAATGTCTGCACAAACATTCACTTTTTGCGACCTTTGAATGTGAGCTTCTTCCATCCATCGTGGATTAACTGCAGACCAATACCTACAATTATGTCTGTTGACAAAACCATGTAACGTAAAAGCGGCTTCGTCCGAAGACATGATATTGTTGGCAAAATCAGGATTAACATTACATGTCCCCATAAGACGTTCGCAATATTCTAATCTTCGATCGAAGTCATCTTCAGAAAGTTCTTGTATTAAATAGACTTGATAAGAACGAATTTTCTCACTTTCAAATAATTTTTTCACTGACTGATGGCAGATATCGTGATTTGACGCTAACTGTCTAAACGATTACTGGGGATTTTCCTGCACATCAATTAAAATATCTAGAACTTTATCACCGCTAGTAGCATCTTTGACCGTCAAAAGTTTGGTCGGTCTTTAACACTATCAGTTTGGTTAAATTTTTTCACGACCTTGCTTACGCAAGACTGAGTTATTCCAGGTCGATTTGGATAAAGTTTACAGTCACTATTTCCGACCATCATCAAAATCTGAATTTTTTCTTTTTTGCTTAAAGCTACCATTTTATCCTCAAAACTTTTTAAAAATACTTTCAAGAAAAAATACTGGTATAATTGACGTTCTTAAAATAATCTGGTTTGTTTTTTTTAATATCATTAGATTACCATGGTCAAGTAAATTTTTACATAAAAATATTCAATAAATCTGTAATTTCGACAGATAGACTTAGTAAACCGTATATCATTGAATTTGTCCTAAAGAGATCTATCAACATCCGTAAAAATATACAAGGTGTTCCATTTAAAAATAAAAAGTTGATCATACTTGTTATTTACCCTGTATAACTACGCGAACGGAAGTTCTTCGTCTACATTTAAAATTTTTTACTGCATCGACTAGCAAATATTCGTGAAAATTAATAAAACCGTTTTGTGTTATTTGCAATATTCCAGACTTTTTTGCCACCCGGTATTATTTTGAAAGAAAATGAGTGCGCATTGATTTTTATATTGATTTATAACCCATAATAAGCCGTACAGGTACGCTAAGTCACTTTTACTTTATAATTTTTTACTATTTCATCTCTTTTGCAGATCGTTTTTTTTAAGTTTCGATATAAATTCTTTTGCATTAATATTAATTGACGAAGTCGAAGGTTGTCAAAATTCGTAAAACAATTCTGGTCTTCTACTTCCGGTTTTTTGAGAGATCTTTTCCGACTTGGAAAGATCATCAGGAATCATGTGACCACTAATGATGGTGTGATAAACCAGAAGCGTTACAAACTATAAATATTAATTAAGTTACATATATTCTGATAAAGTAGAATCTTTTTCTTTTTAAAGCAGGGACTTTATTCATAAGGGCCATGTTACGTTGAAGCTTGATAAATATAAGCCTTTATCAGCTATGAATAATGTTAAGTATTCCAAATAAACCTTGATAGATCGCCATTTTATGGAGTATAATTTATGTATTTTTTGGTAAACTTATTATGAAACAAAAAATTATTTAAACAGACCTTGTTTGTTAATAAATTCACAACAAATGCGAACGAGATTATTTTTCAGAGCCTACGATAAGGGCAGAATTTTTCATGGTTTGTTCGCCTACAACTGTGCTGGGCGCCGATTAAATATTGTTTTATTATAAAAGATATGTTTTGAATAATTATTTAACAGTATTTTTTTGGTCCAATTGAGTTGAGAAAAACCGTCGAACAAACATGCGGGAATTTCAACATGATTGCAGCGAGATGAGTCTGGTGTTGATTGCAACATAGAAACAAATTCGTGAGCATTGCAACAATACTGAAAGACGATTATTCAAAAAAGGCGAAGAATTTCTGAAAGCACTTGTTGCTATTAATAAAATATGGAATAAGAATAAATTCGAAACGCAGTCGATTGAATGGAGACGACTATCTACCCACAACTTAAAGAATTATGGAGTGCGTGATTAAATATCTGGTAAATTATTATCTTCGCTACGATCACTTCGGTATTATCATGATAGATTAATTACCTTTTTTCGTTATATTTTTATTTGGTATTTTTTCTTTGATTGAATTCAAAATTGGAATATATACTCAGATATTGCAACACCAAAAAGGGGTTGGAATTTCCGGATGAAATTTGGTAGAAATATTCACCTATGTTATAGCAATAAATGATAAAAATTTGAGAAAAAAATCTTTAATAGTTAAACAAAATTTTATAATAATTGTTAATAATGAGTGATGCGGTCTGATTTACAAATTCATTTACATGCCGAGGCATTGATTGAATAAGGTCTTTTATCTCGTCTTGGGGTACTCACTCCCATGCAAGTTGCACCTCAGGTCTCAAGGCCTCCAAAGTCAACGGAGGATGCTGTAAATTTCGCAACCTTCTATCCATTATGTCTCATACATGTTCAATGGGAGAAGATCTGGAGACCTTAGAGACCAGGGCAAAATATGAATCTAGGCCTGCTCAAAGAAGTTCAAGGAAAACCTTGCTACATGTGAACGTGCATTATCTTGCTGGAATAATGGATCTTCGAGCTCTTGTAAATATAGCAGAAGATGTGTTCCAACCGCATCCGCAATATACCGTTGTGATGTCATATTGCCTGCTGCCATAAGTAATCGCACCCCAAACCAAAGCACCAACAGTACAATGTACGTGCCCCTTAACTGTAAATCGAAAATTCGGTCGTTCACCCCGTCTTCTTCTAACTCTCATACGACCGTCGTGCATTCCTAAACAAAATCTAGATTGGCCACTAAAGACAACATGGCGCCATTCAAGATTCCAATGAGATTGTTCATTGCGCCATTGGAACTGTTGCTGACAATGTTCTATAGTCAAAGGAAGCACAAGTTGCGGACGATATGATGTTATCCTAAAACTTTGGATTCAGCGATAAACTGTTCTAAGGGTTACAAGGCGACCTTTTGAACCAAACCATTGGTCACCAACTATCCGAGTACAGGAAAATCGTTCTCTAAATGCCAAATGTCTTAAGCGACGATCTTGGCGCTCATTCGTTCTTCTTGAAGCCCCGGTTCTTCTTTTACGATGTTCTTGGCATCTTTAAACCAATCACGACACACTCGCATTTCAATAGACCGATTTCGATTTACACGGTTAGCAATTTTCCCATATGAAAAACCAGTTTCACGCAAATCAATAATTCGACCTCTGTCAAATTCGCTTAATTGAGGTAATATCCTTGTTGCCGTACTCTAGGCACATTCAAACAAACAAAACACGTTAACAAAAGAACAAAAACCAAAATAGTGTTAATTAACAATGAAAACGAATAACAAATAGTACGAAAAACAGACCGAAAAAGTTAGCAAACAATTATAACAATTGTCAAATGTGACGTTATCACATTACCACTTGATCTCAAAAGTTAATCAATTAATACTTAATGTCAGCCCAACAGATCTACCCAACTTTGATTAAGAAATTCCTACTCCTTCTTGGTGTTGCAATTTCTATGTCACTGAGTATATTTATGCTTTAAAAAGTCAGAGAAGTTGGCAGCCCGTCCTTAAAAAAATCATTTTTTAAAGTTCCGGCTATAACCTGAGGAGTTCTAGAGTTCTCTAGGAGTTTCCAAAATAGTTCTAACCAATTGGGGTACCAACTTCACAAAATGAAATCCCCACCAACCAATTTTGCTACTGCGATCTTTTTGAACGCTTAAGGTGCGATTATCATCAGAATTTCTAAAACAAAAAAATGTTAACCTCTCACAACTCATACAAAAATGGCGACAACACTCCAATTATTGGTTTTAATAATGTTATAAGTATTCAAAGTTTTTGTCAGAACTCACCAGGTGCTATCCAGAACTTTCATAAATCGCCGGGATTCCAAAAAACTTTATCCCATCGGGAATGAAGATTTTTAACCTGCCTGCCAAAAAATAGCGAGAACTTTTTACAATATTGATGCTATAGTTTCGAGTACAGTGTTATAGCTAAACCTAATGAGGCGTTATTTAAAATTTTTATAAAATCACAGTTTCCGAGACACTCTTTTACCTTCCGGTGCTTTGAAGAATTTCAATCTGCTAACTGAAAAACACTTTGAACTTTTGAATGTATATACATTCCGAGCTATTGATAGAATTCTTGAGGTGTTATCTAGGATTTTTAAAAAGTAGTGAGTTTTAGAGCTACCAGATGTAGGCAGAACTTTGAACTTGATCTTGAACTTTTTCTTCGCGATAGTTTATTTTACAAAATTTATTATATCTCAGTATGTACGAGTGGTCACAAAAATCTGTACGGTACTTATCACGATTGATCGATATAAAAATTATTACAGTAGTTAATATTAAACAGTTCTCGCAGATTCCCGGCTGATGGGAAAAACTTTGAAAATAATTTTGATTAGAATGTATGTGATTTTATAGACGTTTTGGATAGCACCTCAGTAGTTATAACAATAACTCTTAATACTCAGTGGGCAAATCGAGAACCTTCAACGTTCCAATGGGAAAACATTTTTTCGAAATCCCGGCGATTTATGGGAGTACTGAATAGCACCTCACGAGTTCTAGCAAAAACTCTGAATACTCTAATATTAAAACCAACTTAAAACCAATCAAAAACAGAATTCCCTGGTTTTCCAGAAAAATTGTTGAAAATTCTATATTAAATAAAAACATATTTATCGGCCCGGGAACGAATTTTTGATACCAAAGGTCTTTTTTACTTTTCAAATACCTTGGCTCTGTTATGCTAGATATTCTTAAAACAAACAATCACAGCCTCGAGCAGATGACCCAACACGCTCGTGATCCTTTAGCATACGTCAAAAATCGAACGATTTTTAGCAGAGTAAATTCTGGCGTTTGTCAACGAGTGCGTGCTATGCTATAGAAGAATGGAAAAAAGAATTAGACAATAAGCAATGCTGAACTATTAGTGAATTTTCCAGTTCACAAGGTAAGGAAAGAAGTTGAGTCAGGATTTATTCAGTTGAGAACTGAGTTAGTAATATCCTACTTTGATGTAATGACAAAATAAATTCCAGATTTTCGAATTTCCCAATTTCTCCATGCACAAATGAACTCGCAGGGATTCTAGGTTTTCCACTCTGCAATATTTAAAGGTTTTCAATATTTTTTGGTTAGAAGGTCCGAGCAAAAATTTTGCTCGGATTCACGTCCATATAGCGAAGACAACGTAATACAGGGTGTTTGAAAAAGAACTCCCTAGTTTTATGTATAAATTTAATGGTGAAATGAATTGAAAATTACATAAACAAGTACATACAATGAAAGAGAATAACTTCAAGTTTTTTTAATGTTAGTAAACTTCAACGTGGGATCCATTTGTTGCCCTACACATGTTGAGCCGATATTCCACTTCTCGCCACGTATTCACCAACATAGCAGGTATAACTGTCTCAACTGCTGCGACGATTCTTTCCCGTAAATGGTTGATGTCACGGATCTTTTCACCGTACACAAAATTTTTATGTGGCCCCAAAAGAAAAAGTCAAGTGGGATAAGTTCGGACTTCACGGTGGCTAAGGGATTGGGCCAGCCCTACCCATCCACTTCCTCGAAAAGCGAATGAGGTGGGGCGCCATCTTATTGGAAAAATCTAAGCCCTTTTTTCAACTCGATATCTTCCACGTACTCTGTCAACAACATCTTTAGGCACTCATAATTGCAGACTACGTCTGGCCAATGACTTCTTTGCGCTCCGGTCACATGAAACACGGTTCTGTTCAACAGTAGCTTCAGAAGTTCTTGGTCTACCTGACTACCGGTTTCCTTGAAAAACTTTAGCCAATTACGGATAGTTTTTGGTGTAGGCCTCCTAACTGCAGAAACTGAATTTTCGCATTTACGGGAGCAAAACTTGGACAGTTGATGAATCAAACACCACAAACTAGAATAGTGTATGTCACTTTGTACAGATTCTTTTTCAGTTCTTTTTCAAACTCCCTGTATTATGGCAAATTTACCAAAATTACAATCGCAAGTTCTTCAACTACTGTGTGCAAATAATTAAGTTCACTAGCAATAGTAGTAGCAATTTCAATACTAATTGAAGCTAAAAGTGGAAATGTTATGTCAAGTAAGTTTTTTTACAGATATTGTAGGTATGAATAAATGACGACGATATCTTTTCTCTGTTATAATAATTAACCTGTCTTTTATGAGGGCAAAATTTATGACACAACTGGGTATAATAGATTTATCTTGTTAAACTTTCCTAACTTAACGCATTCTCTTTATGGGACTTTAATGTTAAACTATAAATCCCTAAACTTCATTTCTTAGGACGACAAAATTTGCTAGTATCCTGTCATTTTTGACAAAGGCTTTTGTCCTATCAGTACATAACATTTCCACTTCATTTCTCAAAATTTACTTTATTTTTCGCATAAATAAACTGAAATATAGTTTAGAGATTTTTTAATTTCTACAACCCCAAATAATCAGGACTTATTTTAAATAGCTTTTAATTGCATAATCTCTACTCTGAGTAATTTACTTCTATCTAAAGTTTTCTCAAATTTATATTCGAAAGGAAGCAAGTTAAATAATTAAGAAGTTTTAAGTAGATATTCAGTACTTCGGCTACTTTGCCATTACATAATAAACTTTGTCAACTTATAATCACATCGTGCGAACAGATTAACTTGGAAAACATTATATCAACCTTTAAATTAATGTTATATAAGGTCGATACATCGTTTTATATACACTTACCGCAGTCATTTCGGCAAGTTTAATGAGATATGAATTAAAAATAACTCCTTTTTAATAAAAAAATTAAATATTAAATAAATATTTTTAATTTTTCTAAATTATGCACCCTTAGATGTACCTGCTACTAAAAAAATGTAACATTTGATTGTTTTTCACGATATATTAATTCCTTTCAATATGTTCCGTCAATCTGTAGTAAAATGGTGTTGGTTATTTTTGTAATAATATACGTGGTACGGTCTGAAAGTTTCCAATAAGAGGTAGAAGAAAAGTGTTTGCTGCGTCGCTTAATTACATTTGTAACTATTTAATATTTACTATTGGTAGCGTTATCATCTAAACAACACAGAGAACAATAAATTTTGTAAGTGTTTGAGTAGTAAACTCAGGTAGCTGCCACCCGTTGTTTCAAATATATCAATGAACTCTGAAAGGAAATCTTTACCTAACTGTAAACATCTATACCTTTATGCACATACGTTCTTTGGATTTATATTTGTGGATTTAAAAAGCAGATTAGAGATAATAAATTCAATTTATTTATTAAAAACAATAAAATGCATTACACTAGATAAAAAAATCAAAATCAAACCTTAATGATATTAATTAAAGTATTGTCAGAGCGAAACTCTTTAAATAAATCAATTAAATAAAGAGGTCTACAAATTTTTGATTTAATCAATGTCTTTAGTTTAGGGAATGAATCAAGAATTTAACCCATTATCTATGTTTAAAGGTTAATTTCAACTTCACTTACTTTGGCTTCCAGTGCAATTAGTCGTCTTTTCTAATTAATTTGATTTTTTCGAAGGAAGAACTCGCAACAAGGAATTTATTTGCATTGTGATTGTGGTTAATGGGATGTCTTCAAATGGGTCTTCGGCTTGAACCTCAAAAGATCTATGTTGGACTCCCGCATGCTTCTTTAATTTGATAGGCGAGAAATGTTTATCAGCTGTTTGATGCGCTACTTTTGCACTTAGGGTTGGTTGTCACTGAAAGACTGGTGACCACCTAAAGACTGGATACCAAAGACGTTGAGTCTGTAGATGTTAGCCCTTATATAACCTTTAGCGTTTCTATGGCAACCGATTTGTAAAATGTGTATTTACCAATTGCGTAACTTCGTTTTAAAACTATTAATATATCACTTCACTGTTTAAAAACGGTTTTTGTCAAGTCCTATTCAAATCCATATTTTATAAAAATTTCTTAGTCGGTTTTCTCGGCATGACTAATTAAATGGGCCTTAGGATCTACATTGGCATATATCTTTAACTAAGAAAAGGATTTTCCTATCTGTATTTTAGTTTTATAAATCCTTCTGAAATTTATACAAGGAAATATTTTTATGAATTTTATTTTGAAGGTACTAAAATATTTGCTTATGTTAATTATACTTATTAATTAAAGTTTTAACTAACGTGTACTGAACAAGACAAAAACGAGGAAAAAGTGCTTATTTATTACATATCGTTGGCAGCATCTCTAAACCTACAAAAAATAGTTTTCTTCAACGGTTGTCTTCATCGACCTTACTCTGCAGTTTAGGATTCAATTTTGTGAAAAAGATGGGGGCCAAACCTATGCTGCAAAATGTGCAAAAGATTTCTTTAAATCCACATTCTTCCACGGTTTCTTCCATCTTTCATCTTAACGGCGTCTAGTAAACGGCGCATAGTACTTCTAACAGAGCACTTATCATCCGCAGTATAAATAATTACCCGAGTGAGGATCGCCTTTCCAAGTGATTTCCCCAATTTGGATAATTTAGCCCATTATTAGCCTCCTCTGTAATCTTCATCGAAATAGTTCTACAGATTGATCGGGATAATATAGTCTTTACTCAAGAATTTGATTAAGGCACAATATAGGGTTTTATATATTTTGAGAAACTTGCTGACACGTGTACTATGAATCAAGATTAAAATGGAACTATCTAAAAGAGAGTTGGG
>JAHWXV010564736.1:0-16598 GCA_024586415.1 Phrixothrix hirtus | reverse complement strand
TGATAGCAAATCTTACAAATATCTCTCCATATAAGACATGTATAACCTGTGCTAATTTCGCATAAGAATCAATATAAATCTCGACAAGAAGACAAAAAATATTCCATTTCCCCATTAAAATGCATGTAATACGAGGCACAAGACATTCAACGCATCGTGCGTCTCTATTGTTTTTTCGCTAGCTCTTTCTCGCTCCCAATAACTACTAAGGGAAATTTTATTTTGTGACACAAAGTTGGTAGCGCTACTCAATCAATACATATTAGGTAGTGTGAGTTGAATCTTTCTGAGTTGTGTCAAATTTGTGCCGTTTCACGTGGTTTTACGAACAGAATGCCGTTTACCCTAGAACAATGGGTTCTTGAACAATATTTTGCTACAAAGTCGTATGTGAGTGTAAAAGAATCATTTCAAATTAAATTCGTTGGTGTTTCTTCACCAAAAAAAATGTCTATTACTAAGTTTGCGACAGACAACGTAGTGGTCGACCATCTCGCTTTATGGTGCTACATTAAGTCAGTGGCCTTCAAAAATAATCCTCACACTATTGATGAACTTAAAGCCAATGTTACAGTCTTAATCACGAATCTTTCCAGTGCAACTCTTAAAAGGGTTTCTTCTAACATGCTGAAAAGGGTCCGAGCGTGTATAACCACAACGGGTGGGCATTGTGAGCATATTCTTTAACAACTGTTTGCAACTATAATCAATTACACCATTTTATTAAATCTCTTTTGTAAGTAAGAAATAGATTTTTTTATTACGCCTAAATTTTTCTTTCATAAATCACATTACAAATTGGGCAACAGACTAAAAAATCACTCTGTAATTATTAAGACAGTTCGACAACAAATAACGTCACGACACATATTTATTACTGTAAATTAAACTAAATAACTTCATTTACACACTTTTGATTTACGTTTTAAATCTCTACACAAAATATGTTTTAATAATCTAAATATCTTAACGAACGCTTTACTTATTAACAAGCTGCCATCTCAAAATTTCAGTTAGTCAAGAGAATAAAAAGGATTATACTAAGACAAAATTAATTAATTAATTTAAGTTTATTTTTTTACACAGTAATAAACTGAGTTTACTCAATAAAAATGTAAAGAAGATATTAGATATAAATTTTGCACCAGGATAATTATTTCAGGTAGGCTACACATACTGGGTTGTGCAGGTAAAATTGGATCCATCTCATTTTATATGATTTGGAAAGAAATTATGTTGGCTACCCTATCTTGATTGTGTTTACTGTCATTTATGTTGCGTCAAAACTGTTTTAGTATGGTAAAGAGCTGTTTTGTACAGTAAATAAGCATGACTTATACAATAGCAGAGCAAATATTCATTGTAGAAGCGTACATACAGACTACCTCTATCAAGGGATCACGTCAATTATTCCAAGACAAATATCCGCGTGGCCCAGTACCAGCGAAAAGCGGAATTCAAGATTTGGTGAGAAAGTGGCGTACGACCGGATTCGTTACAAATGTAAAAAGGAATAGAACGCCTTCTATCTGGTCACCTGAGTTAACAGCACAAATTACTGAAACGATGGCTAGGACTCCTTGAAAGTCTACCACTAAATTGGCTCAGCAGGTTCATGCGAGTAGGACAACGTGTGAACGTGTGTTAAAGTTTTTGAAATTTAAACCGTACCGAGTGATAGCTCTACAACAACTGAAGGATCCCGATAAGAATAGACGTGTAAATTTCTGTCACTGGTTGTTGAACATGTTTACAGATGGTTATGTGGACCTGCTAATGTTTATCATTAGTGATGAGGCTTGGTTTCATTTATCGGGATATATCAACTGCCAGAACAGTAAATATTAGGCGACACAAAATCCTAACCTATTGTTCGAACAACCTCTACACGACCAAGAGATCGATATGTGGTGCACTATGATTGCGAAATGCACTATTGGTCCAATATTCTTCAATACCACATTCAAAACAGATGTATACTTGACCATTTTGGATGAAATGTATCCCAAACTAACAGAAGATGTCACACATCTGAGAGGTCACTTACCTATATTCAGCAGATCTTCACCGTAGAGAGGACAGTGAGTAGAGTAGAGACTTATGACCTTCGTGTTCACGAGATTTGTCGACATGTGACTTTTATTTATGGGGGTACTTGAAGGTAAAAGTGTACCAGCAGAATCCCCATTCCATTGATGAACTGAAGAATAACATCAGGAGTTGCATCCGCTGGTATAACTCTGAATTCTTTAAACGCATGTTACAGATTTATACAACTTCAATACGTTATCAAGTTCGCATAGCTTTTTCTTTGCCGCTGTTGTTTTATACTATTTTATAGTGTAAAAGAAAACTATTATAGAACTCAATGCGCATGCACACAAAATATTACAAAACAAAACAAAGCACTACAGCGGGTGTTGACTCAAAAAATCTCAAGATCGGCAATTGGCATAAAATTAAAAAACCATTAATGAGTTTTTATAATGAACCTAGTTACACTTATTATTGAAAGTCTAAAATATTCAAAGATAAAGCTTTACTAATATAATTCATAAGTAAAGGAACAAAACACCAAAGTGAATAAAAAAACTGATTTAATTGAAGGTAAAGAATATTACAGTTTAAGTAACAAAGGTTTGAAAAAATTATTTAGTATTTAGATGTCAATGCAATATATATGTAATTATAATGCAAAAATTGATCTGTTCCAAGTAAAATTAAAAAAACATCCAAGTTAAATAATTAATAATAGGAGTGAAAATTAGATTTAAATTAATTAACAACTTTTATGAAAGCGTTTTGAAGATTATGATTAATTTGGATCCAAGTTAAAGACTAACTAGTTAAATCGATAAATAAGCTAATTAAATTATTAAATAGAAAGATTTAATATTTCTCTATTCACTAGCTTCGCAAGTTATTTATATATGTATAGGGTATCTATTTGAAAACTTTTAATGGACTATATTTAAAAAAAAAGAGGTATCGTAAATTACTCAAAGCCGTTTCGATAATATGGAGGGGGAAACAAAATGACCTTACAAATATAGCGTCATCCGCAACGTCCTGCTCCCCAGCCACCCTAACTTCAAAATCTTAAATAGCAACCCTATACATGTGACATATTGTTGGAAATCTTATGAAAAATGCTTCTCATTGATACCATACGAGGGTAATTTTAGGTAAATAATTATGAACTAATTCAATAATAAGGCGTAGGGATCATTGTGAACTATTCAATTCGATTAAACAACGCCAGACAATTACCATGGATTTATTGCTACTCCGTCCTTACAATTTCGCCCTTGGAACTTGAACTGGAACAAGTGATTCCGCTGGAGTTTTATAAACTACGAACTTTAAATTCTACAAGCGGGTCTGAAATTCTTGCAACATTTGGGTATTCATTTGCAAACACCCGGTATATATGTATATATGTGCGTGTGTATGTGTGAGTGTGTTTGTGTGTGCGTGTGTGTGTGTGTTTGCGTATGTGGATGTATGGGTGTGTGCGTGCGTGTGTGGGAGCGTGCGTGCGTGTGTGGGAGCGTGCGTGCGTGTGTGGGAGCGTGCGTGCGTGTGCTTGTGTGTGCGTGCATGTGCGCGTGTGTGCTCGTGCGCGTGTGCGCTTGTGCGCGTGTGCGCTTGTGCGCTCGTGCACTTATGCGCTCGTGCGCGTGTGCACGTGTGCGCGCGTGTGCGCGTGCGCGCGTACGTGCGTGCGTGCGCGAGTGCGTGCGTGCGTGTGCGCGTGAGTGCGTGCGTGCGTGTGTGTGTGTAAATAGTAAAACCTAATGGGTGAATTACCAGCACCATTTATATATCAAAATTACAAATGTAAATCTTTCAAATTTGGAAAGCCATCATTAACAACACACCAGTAGTCAAATATTCCAGTTTACGTTTTGCAAAACATAGTGGCTTTTTCTTAAAAAAATACAACATCAGCTCTCCCGTGAGAATATCCAGTCTTCTAAAAATAAATGCTAACCACCGACCCCCTTTCCCCTGCAAGTTCAAGGAGAAAATTTCCATTAACGGCAGTAGAGTCGCAAACATCACGCAAAGTAGTCGCATTTACCGTGGGTGTGTGTGTGGGTGTGTATGTATGTGTGTGCCGAGTATAATTCTAAAGAAGTCATCAAAGAGCTACCCCTTTTTGTATGGATGTATAAAATTGAAGCCGAATAATTGCGGATTCGACCTGCTACCGCTAAAGGCGAATTTTTGATTGGGGGTCAAGGTTGTTCACCTGTTCGATTCGCGCTAACAACGGCTAGGATCCAACAAGGCAGTACGCAAGGTATGATAAAAATTCAGTAAACGAAGGCCTTGCCTTTTCCTTGATGTCGCAGACCACGGAGACCTCAAGTAAGTAACATTCTTAGATTTTTCCAATTCACTGAGTTCCTCCGGGGAATCCCACAGCCCTTTGTTTACGCATTTATTTTCGCTGGAAAAACTTTCTTCTAGTCAGTAATGGACAGACAATTTTAATTACGATGTGTCAAACATGAGTACGGAACAAAATACTGTTCAATTGAAACATTTGTTGTAATTCTAGGTCACGATTAGACGGGGATAGCAGTTGTTATTAATTTTAGGATAATTATAAGTATTAAACAAGGGTCCTCTCTATATTTTTGCATATTATTTTAGTTTTACATAAACAAATGTTTTGATATTCTGTAATCGTTTGTATCACGATATTTCCTTTTTTAACATTATAAGTGAAATATTTAGTATTAACGTTTTTATTATTTTACCTCTAGGGGCCTTGATAGGCGTAGTAACTATTACTTTCTTACAGCAAAACCATTATGCATAAGTAGGTAAAGCATTCATCAACTGCGAGTCTAACTTGAGCTGCATTAGGAGTACTTTTCCAGTGACTTACGCTAAATAAATGTGTTGTAAGTATTTGTTGGTAAAATTATCCCATTTCGGTTGGCATAACATCCCTTATCGTCTCGTTTCTAAAGAAGATCTACCGTTAAGATATTTAGATAAGCCATAGCCCAAAAATAACGTATTTGTCCAGATTTTGACTCTCGCAAGCCATCCTGAATTTTAGCCCAATTTTTCTATCCAAGAACCGTAAAAAGTCCCCTTTCTCCATTGTGGCTACCGGAGCTGCTAGTTAATTCATAGTAATCGGCATTTTTGACAACCTTTAGGGCCTAAAGAGCTTTTCGACCTGTTATTACTCCCCCAGAGGAAAAAATCCAAGAGCGTCAAATCTGGCGATGTTGGTGGCCATTCTATAGAACATCTTCGGCCAATTCATTAGTGATGAAATCTGTCGAATGGGCACTGCATAGTAAGGGGGTGCCCCGTTCTGTTGAAAATAAATTAAGTCTTCACGTAAATTCACGTTTCCATCCACATCTTGCTGGTCCTCCACCTCCTGTACGATAAGATATTCAGCTATCTTTTGTAATAACTCTGGATAGACTTCTCTATTCAAATTTTGTTGAATAAAGAGAGCATTGATTACTGCATCTCCAAGAATTCCGCCCACACGTTAAGTTTCTGGGGTTGTTGTGTATATCCTTCCCAAAAAAAATGTGGATTGTCACCTGAGCAATAGCGGAAATTATGTTTATTGACCATTACATTTACGAAAAACGCGCATTCGTCACTATAACAAATGTTTTTCACCGATTCCGGAATAGTTCGAATTTTCTCTGTTATCTCTGCACAAAGTTATATTTACCTGACATTAAACATCCTCAGCCAATTCTTGAACGATGTGCACCATGTAAAGGAAAAGTTTGACGTTTAATCCTTTCACTACTGATTCTGGACAAATCCTCGTTGCATTAGATACTTTTCGAAGAGATAATGTTGGAGTCGTTATAAAGTGCCCCAATACTTTTATCTGCGTGGATTCATCAATTATTCGTAGTTCTGAACATATTTTATTTGCAATCGATCCCGTCTCTTCAAATATTGAGATTAATTGACGGACGTGCGCATGACTGACATTTTTCCTAAGATGTCTAGCATTAAAAACAGCAGCTCTTCTTAATTCACAGCGGTCCTCAGACCCATAGATCAAAAGTATTTCGACTTTATCTGGCAACATGTACACCACTATAACAATTAACTTCACAGAAGAATATTAGACAATGAAATATAATGAAACTACCAAGTGTTATCTATTTGGACTTGGAAACTATTTGGTGATTGTAAAAGTCATTGTCAAACAATTAAACCTCAAATTTCCAGTTTATTGGTATAATTGCCACTTAAAATTCAATTTATTTTCAATAAACAGATAAAAGAGAAATTTTCTCGATTGCTTGATGATTTGTTGACTAATACAAAAATTACTCACACTTTGTTTATTTTAAAACTATTGCTTTGTATTCTGAAATGCGAAACCACACTATACCTAACGCCTACAGTAAAAGTAAACAAACTCTGCTCTTGATTAAGTAGTTCACAATGACCCCTACACCTTATTATTGAACCAGTTAATAATTATTTACCCAAAATTAACTTTGTATGGTATCAATCAAAATCATTTTTCAAGAGTTTTCCAACGATGTGTCACATGTAGAGGGTTGATATTTAAGATTTCGAAGTTGGGGTGGCTGGGAAGCAATAAGTTGGAGGTGGCACTATATCTGTAAGGCCATTTTGGTTCCCCCTCCATATTACCAAAACTGTTTTGAGTAATTTATGATACTTCTTTTTTGTAAATAGAGCCCATTGAAAGTTTTCAAATAGACACCCTGGTATAATGCATAGTTCTAAACAGGAATCTAAGTGGTTAGATTTATAAGAAGAAATTTCATCAAAATTTAAGTACAAAGCTAAAGGCTACATAAATATATAATTTAAAATATGCTTATATTGCAAATTGATAGTTACATTTATGATTAAACTAATACAACATATTTTAAATAAAATTATCCGAATAGTCGGAAATTTTGAATAAAATAAACTTGTAATCTAAATAGATTTAATTTAAAATTCATTAATAAATTAAAAGGGTAAATATCTTTTGGCTACATGGTGATTACACTTAATAGGTGTATAAACCTGGCAGCTCGCAGTAGAAAGTGATCTTGTTGGTAACTAAACAAATTGAGTTCCAGCTCCAACTAGAAACTAGAAAAAATTTCTATCAATTATAGGATTTGAAATGATTCCAAGTTTAAACTTCATTTACTGAAACGCAGTGCATGAAGGAATTACATGCCTAACATCACAAACACAAAATAGCTTGCTGAAAAAAAATACCATCAGCTCTAAGACGGAAAGGAAATGCTCTGAGTCCATATAAAATCATTACGATGATTGAAGTATTTAAAAATCATTATATTTTGAATGCAGCATTTTGTGTCAGTCACCAAAAATCAAGACGGGAATTAATATCAGAAATGGCTGTTTCCGTAAAACACGTTTACAACACTTCTAACTTTAGATTTAGCTCGGAGGATATTTATAGATACAAATTAGAATATAAACTCATGGACAAAATTAATTTACCACTTAATTCTTTTGTTTGAATTTTAAGATAACGATCATGATTAAGGTTACTAATTTTTTAACTAATAGAGAAGGATCTTCTTTGATAATCTAGACACATGTTGTTAGGAAATGTTTTATTTTTAACAGAAATTGGCAAGGGCTGCCATTTTTTATGACAATTAATAATGCTAAAAATTCGCAAACATAAACTACACACAAAAAAATGGAAACAATTAAATTAACGTGTTTCAACTAATCCTAAAACCGCATATTGTCTCCTCTACTTCTTATTACTGCATCATTCACCTTGGCATACTGGAGATCAGATTTTCCATAACTTCTTGGGGGATATTCTCGCATTCTGCTATTACTGCATCTAGCAGTCGATTTTGGTTAACAGGCGAGGCTATAAGACTGCGAACTTTCTTTTTAAGAGGGTCCCATAAATGTTCTATGGGATTTAAATCGGTACTGTTAGCTCCCCATTCCATTAACTGAAGATCAACTGCATTTAAGTAGTCAATTCTTACCTAAACACGCGGGGACGAGCATTACCTTGAATGAATACAAAATTAGATTCCACGAAGGGAACAAACGGCATTTCATGTTCAGCTATGACATTTTCTAAATAATAATCTGCATTCATGGATCTTATATGGATAGGAACCAATTCTGTACGACTGTTAAAACAGATTTCTCCCCAAAACGTTACAGTGCCTCCATCAAATGGAATTTTTGGAGCAATATTGCAGCTCGGAAATTTCACTCCTTTTAAGTTAACCCTAATCTCATCTGAGAACAAAATGCTCTTCCAATCATCAACCGTCCAGTTTTGATGATTTCTGGTGAAACGTAGTCTTGCAATTCTGTATTCGCTGGTTATTCGCCGGTCTTCTACTGCTAAACCAACTTCATTTAAACATCTTCTCACAGTTCGTGACGATAGCAGAACATTGCGAGCAATTTTACCAGTGACTGTCCTATTTCTAAGAGCAGAATGGCTCAGAAAGTGTTCATTTCTTGCATCCGTAGACCGTTTGAGCCCTTGCCCTGGTATGTGATTGTAAAGTCCTGCCTGATTGAAGCATTCAACCATGCGACCTATAGTTGAATGGTTTCTTTTTAACAAATTAGCAATATAACGCATAGAATATTCTTTTACCAGTAAAATTGATGCCTTTACTGTGTCCTTAACCGATACATTTCTTCAATGATTAATTTTTTAATACTAAACCTTTTAAAACTAACACCACAACACCTTCTAGCAAAACAAATCCTTTGATAATCAACGATGTTTGTAACAATGTGCTCAACTTTTAAGAAAATTTAAAATTATTACAATTATGATTTTAAAACAAACGATTTCTTGACAGCTTGTATCTAGATTATCAAAGAAGACCCTTCCCCATTAGTTAAAAGATTAGTAACTTTAATCATGATCGTTATGTTAAAATTCAAACAAAAAAATTAAGTGGTGCGTTAATTTTGTCCATGAGTTTATTATAACAAAAATTTTCTCATCGTAATATTCCCATCGTTGCGAACAACGGATTTCATGTTTCTGTAATCTTCATACCACTTACAAAATATTAAACTGATTAAGCGAAATTAAGCGAAATAATAATATATAAGCTCAATGGTAGAGCACTCACTCACCAAGTGAGAGGTTATGGGTTCAAGTTCCAGCCCAGCAAATAATTTTTTCAAAATTCTATTGACTTCCTTAGTATTTAATTTACATTATGTAATTAGTAGAAATTTTATAACCATAATCAAGAAATATAATAAACGTTTACGTTCCCTACGTTATAGTCAACAAATATTTCTATACCTCTTAATATTGTTTTTGCCCTTCCGAGACTAGAGCGCCACATTTAGTCACTTGTTATCGTATTTAAAGCGACTCTTTTAGTCTTAAGGGATTAAAATTTGCTTTACTTCTAAAGAAATTGAAAAGTAATTTAAATCCCGCATAAACAATATAAATCCATGGCAAAAATAAAAATTAACTAATTAAAATTACATATTGCTGAAAGCGTTAGTATATAGCGCTTTGAATAAAAATGTAAATGGCATTTGCAGTGAAGCATACATTGATAAATGCAATAATCTGTTAATGTCAAATTCATGTAATTTTATCTTCTTCCACGCTTTTCATTTCAAATTTTTCGAAAGTGTAAAAAATATTGTGCATTTTAATCCCTCTCGGAGTTAAAAGAGGTACTTTAGTCCCTTGGTATATAATATGCTATTTTTCAATTTTAATTGTCTTTTAAATGCGATTTTGTTCAGATACTTTAAGGTATGTTCCTTAAAAAAGCTTTAAGCGTCTATCTCGATCTGAAGGTTGAATGTTGTAAAATGTAATAGATTTTGTCGCGTCGTATTTATATTGCGTGTATTTCGATCGCTATACCAATTTGAATATTTAGAAAATTCCCATTAGTATAAAATTTTACCCTTAGATAATTTGATTATGTTAATTTGTTTTTTTACACATTAAACCAAATTAGTTTATAATTTATTATCAAGTTTTAATATTTTAATAAAATTAGTTTAAATACCTTTTCACTTTTTATTTACAGCGTCCTAAATGTAATGCATGTATTAATAATGGAACATAATAACAACAATTGGATTTCTTTAGGCACTTTCTGAACAATAGATTTTTATGTTTTCTCTATTTAATATACAGGGTGTAAAGAAAATAGTGTGCATTCTTATAACGGGTGACAGAAGACAGTAATACAAACAAACATGTTTTATACAATAATTGTCCAAAAGCTAACGGTTTTCTTGAAAAAACTTAGGAAAGTATACACTTTGTCACGGCAGAAGTTGACAACTAATGAATATTTTTATTCGGAAGTTGTCCAGAATATATTTCTTATTAAACACAACAAAACATATAAAACAATTTTCTAAGATAACCTTAACGGTTAAGCCATAATTTAGTAGTATGTATTACATAAAATTGTAAATTCTACTAAGCAAAAGTTCGAGAAGTTCGAGAAACTTATCATTCATAAAAGTAGGTTAAATACAATAGAAATCCCAAATATCTACAATGCTATTCACAAATGCTCGTAAATATTTTACTAGTACATTTTCAGTTTTACCTTATTCTCTGTATTTATATAGGTAATTAGGTAAGGTTAGCTGTGTTTTTTGTGTATGTTGATGTTAATGTTAAAGTTGACTCAAATTTACAATTCATAATTGTTGATGTTAGATCGATTTGTATTGAGTTATTGTTGAAATTTTACGTTTGCTGCTTTGTTGAAGACAGTTTCTTCACAGTTATTTCTTTAAAATAATATACGGTGATCAAGTTACATTTATAATACGACTTTTTGTCGGCGAACGCATGTACGTTTAACTAACTTTTCAATAACTATGTATGTTAATATCCCGAATTTTACCATTAATGTTTATTTATCACTTAATTGTATTATTTGCAAACTTCAAAATTACTTTTCCTCTCAGTGTTATATATCCAATTAAGTTACAAACTAGAAACTTATACACAAACAACTAACTTATTAAAGTACAAACCGTAAGTTCAATGTTAATGATTTTCTTTAATAATTAAGAATACAAATTTAATGTGTCCAGATCAATTAATTTTGACTCAACACATATACACTTACTTAAAGCCGGTAATTCATTCATTTCATAATTATATAAAATAAACAGCAGGGTCCTTTATCTAAATTTACGTTACTTTCCAGAAAAGCTGGGTTCTTTAGCGACGATAGCAATTGTCTGGAGGTGCGGGCAGATGAAAGGCAGCCCTTCTTTACCAGGTGTAGAGTAAACAAAAAATACAATAGACACTTTCAGGTGGAATAGCGCTCGTTACCCGAAAGACGTTCCTTAGCCTTTAATTTTAGGATTGATAACCCCCACGGGTAGGATGATACTTAAGTGGACTTTGGCCGCCTTTTTATTGAATTGATTATCCCAATTGATTTGGAGTTTCTACCTCAATGCCTAATTCAAGGGCGGGTACGTTAGATCTTCAATAGAGACAATTTTACTTTCCTAAAACAGATAAGGCACTCCCTAACAAACAATAACTACTTCGTAGCATCACCTATCTTATGCGTATCTGTACAACTACTGTCCCCTGCTTGATAATCTTCTCACGGGATCGCTCGTATTTTTCCACGATTATGAGATCATATCTCATCCGCCTTCGTGGTGTCGATACCATATATTTACATTAGTTGAACTATAACCCAGTTAATTATTCCTTAGGTTTTAATGCTACCATGCCCATTAATTTCTTTGTGTGTATAACTTTATATTTTTATATTGAACAAGCTGTAACCTTGCTTGCCATTCATATGTAATTTTATATGCCTATGCACAATTTTTAAAATTTCTGATGTAAGATCTGTTACTTTATAGTTTGAAATAATTTTACTGATGAAGTTTTATACTTAATTTTTAAGGCCACATTTGTAATAAGATTTCTATGCAATATTTCAGAAGTAAAATACGAGGTGTATTCCAATAAATGTTTATTTTAACTTTATCTTTCTTGTATAAGATTGACTTCTACATAACTTTAATGAATCCTTATTAAACTAAAATTATATTAACCGTTAATGTACATGATACTTAATATTGCGTATTTTACTTGATGTCACCAAAAAAACAGCAAGAGCTGACAAAATAAACATATTTTTCGTGCTTTAAATAGTACACACAGTTGAATGGAAGTCAATTTACATGCCCATAGTTATGATTAGTTCCTATGCGAAAATTTGTAAAAAATTTTTTTCGAATTCAGTTAGCATTTTGATATATTTATATTTACTAATGATCTGTGTACACGTGGGTTAAATAATGCTTCTTATTGCCCAGACGCCCTGTAGTATAGAGTTTTAGAATTTCGATATAAAATTAAATAGTAGGTCCCCTTTTTTACATTTGCAACAACGCCTTTAATCGGTTTCTAACTCCAACCGCATGAAAATTCTCAATATGACTATAAACTTTCTTCACATTTTGAAACTCTCACCTTTCAGGTTAGGTGTGTATCAATTAACCTAAATATAAATGCCTGCTATATAATTAATTCAAACTTGACCTGTTTCGCAAATGTCAAGAGAAATGCGGACACATTTGACGTAAGTAGTCTTGAAATTCGCAGCTATGAAAGCAGAAATTGTGCAAAGAAGACAGGGTTGGAAATATACATAGACTTGAATAGGAAATATTGCACCTGTCACTTAATTATGATTAAATAAGTTATAATTAAAGTCTTTACAAATATCATAAAATATTTATAGTCCATTATTTTACCTTTTTGTTTAGTTTTATAATTTTTAGTAAAACGTTATTCCATTAGAAGTAATTGGTCGCCGCAATGGATGTATCTTAATTAGATCAAAGAACACGATTTCTGGAATAATTATACAATATTTAACGGTACTGAATTTAAACATAAAATAGAATATAGGATTTAAAAATATTTATCTCCAATTAATTTTAATTAAGATTGAGTTTTAATTGTGTTTACCATATCACTTTTGTAGTTTCTTTTATTAGCTACCTACACAATTAATTAAGGCATAATTTTCATTATGCATAGGCGCACAAATAAATAATAAATTTGAATAACAAGTATGATTAAATGTAACAGCCATATTCATCTAAAGCTATGTGTATTTGTTTATATTAATTGTTTTTACTTTTAATAAAATTCATTTGCAATGAAAATCTAGTGCACTGTTACAAAATCACCATGAATTTAAAATACATTTATATTTATTTAGATGTTATAGTTTAGAAATAAGATACAATCATTGCATGATGATAATATTCCCTAAACTCTAATATAACCCTTAATGGTAAAAATTCTAGGAGGAATTTTGTATAAAACCATCCACGATATCTTCGAAGGATTTAAATGTTTAAAATCATCTCAATATTTAATTATAAGTAAAACGAAGACAAGAAATTCCTTATTAAGTGCTCTTATAAAAAAATATTATTAGTTACAGTAGATACATCCAAGATATTTTATCACGTACATTTTGTTTCATGCATGAATAAATTTATGAAATTATTAAATTTAATAAAGAGTGTATATTTAGGTCGCACATGTTCAAAAATGAAAATTCAGTGAATGATTTGAAATTGAGGCAAATACAAGATGATCATTATTGTTAAAGAGCTTTGACATTGAATAAGTATAACCAATTTTATTCATTATCACGGATGAAACAGGATTTAATATCTAAAATAGCATACTCTAAGTTACTTTTCCGGTCAGTGTGTATTTCTATAGATATTAAGCCTTCAATGATACAGAAATCGGGCACCTTGGGTAAAGTAATAGCTGAAATGTTCTAAAAGAAAAGGCAATCCCCAGCTTTAGAGTCTAATAATTCAATGAAGGTAAATAAATTCGTCAGAGATTATCTTGAAAGACGGTATAAATACGTCAATAACGCAACAATAACAAAATCGTAAGCTTTAATTGCAGTTTATTTTACTAACTATTTGTTTCGTTTGTTATTGTTTACAGTCAACTACTAGAAACAATTCATTTTCATTATTACAAATTGGATTAGCAGTATATTTTGTAAATTAAATCTATGCGTATACATTTTAGCTTGATCTCTGCTTGGCACATTGGAGGATTGCACCTCCCTGATCAGTCTCAACAAGATGAAACCGGTAGCAGATTATCCTCTGATGAACCAAGCTTGGTTCCGGCCATTTTGTATTAAAAAATTATTTTTATAAATTTCCTTAATTATTTTACGTTCTAATCTATTTTCGTTACTATTTGTATTGGCCGTAATTTGTCTTAGAAGCCATTCTACTACGGTAAAGTGCACACAATTTGACAGCATTTAGTCTGTTTTCAATTTGTTGCTTTACATTCTTATATTATACTGGGTTTCAAATCACCCGTGCTACCCATTTATTTCGAAAATGAAGAGAGGTACGAGGAAATGTTTAAGACAAGAGTTATGGTTCTAAGGGGCTAATTGATGGTGAACTTTCTTTGACCTTGGTAGAAATAAAACAGTTTTTAAGAGGTTAACTTTAGTTTTTCAAATAGAAGCATCAAATTTTGAGTAATATATTTTGTTAATTGCGTCAAAATACACATTTTTCGTCTTTTGACACTTTTTTACGAAATACATGGTTTTCGAAATTTTTTAATTTAAATTTGGAATTTGGTATTATGCATTTTACCCTCAATTTTCTTTGAAACGTGTTAACTGCATTTTAGTAAGCAGAGCCAACATTAACATTACCCGATATACACCACAAAGAGGTTGCTGATCCGATTTTGTACATCACATAGTCCTGATAAGAACTGATTGATTCAGATCATCTAAAATTAATTTAATTGTTTGAACTGCCTGCCATTTTGAGCAATGCATTTTTGCAAATGTGCTCGGACATCACCAGTTGCCCGTAGAACCTCTTCATTGAAGATTAATTGATAGGCATCTCGAATTTTTTGGTTCATGCCATTGCTGGTTGTTGGACGATGTCTGTAAATGATATATTTTATCCGTTCCCATAAAAAGAAATCAAATTGGGTGATCTCGGTGACCAGGTGATAAGACTTCGCCTACCAATCCACCGATTCGGAAAAAATCTATTAGCTGCCATTAGAGAAAACTGTGCTGGACAACCGTCTTGTTGCAGTTACATATCTACTCGGTTTTCTGGAGAAACACCTTCTAAAATCTTAACGAGATCGGTACTCAAAAATTCAGCGTTTCTAGCGCCAGCAATATGATCCGATGATTTGTTTCCGACGAGGTCACACCAAGTGTTAACGCTCCAAATATGTTGGTTATCCACTTCTCACATATAAAGTGGATTTTATCTTGACCAGTGATAAGTATTATGGATATGGTTTTTAATCAACAACCAATTACAAAAATTTAAACGGTTTTGGAAATCATTCCCTCCGAGTGCCTAGTTCAAGTTGCTGTGATATGAATGGTAGTGATTAGACTGTAACATCCCTCACACCTGAATTAGCTGTGATTCTTCTCATCAAATCATGAGGATTAATAATCAATGCAACAAGAATATCAGTTCTCTTTCGTTTCGTACAGGTCATCTAATTTTGTTATTGAGGTTGTGATTAGGTTGCAGTTGACCAGTTGCCTGAACAGGAACTACTAGACGCCTAAAATCTTCCGAGATTGATTCGTGCGGAGAGGAAATCTTAAAGCGTACAAACTTTCTGAGCACGATAATTTTGGTAACATTCGTCCAAAATCATAAGCATGTCGAAACCTTATTGTTTAGAGAAAACTATTTTCAAAACAATTAAATGATTTTATTTCAATAAGCAAAGATAAGCACAATGAATAATTAATTATTTGTATCAACTAATTTATTTATACAAATAATTGTTTTATTTAAACGAGATGTAAGATATCTTGATACAAATAAACTATTTTTATTAAATTAATTTACTATAAATGATTAAATGTCTCTATTGTGAAGGTAAAAATGCGTAATTGCAAATTCGAAATTTAAAATAAAAAATCTTGCAAAACCATGCATTTTATGAAAAAATTTTGAAAGACAAAAAGTATGTATTTTGACTCAATTAATAAGACATTGTCAAAATTGAGTGTTTCTGCTAAAATCCAAAATTGACCTCTAGAAAACGGATTTTTCTTTCAACCAAGGTCAAAGGAAGGTTACAACCAGTTAGTGCCCTTAGAACCATATCTGAAACATTTCCTCGTATCTCTATTCGTTTTTGAAATAAATGGTTGGTCTGACACGATCGGTATATTTAAACAAGGATCTGCTTTTAGCAATTTTTATGACCTCTTAATTCTTCTGCAAATGCTGAGTTTAATATTGTAAGCTTGAATTGAAGTTTATTTTACTAACTATTAGTTTTACATATTATTGCTTACAATCAACTACTACAAACAATTCATTTACATTATTACACATGGCATTAGCAGTATATATTGCAAAATCGGCAGTTCGCATAAATGTTTACTACTACTACTACTACTACCTATCATCCCATTCCCTTAGTGGGGTAGGCAAAACCCAATAAAGCCTCCACCTTCACAACCACAGCATGCACCCATACACCA
>JAHWXV010564685.1:0-17491 GCA_024586415.1 Phrixothrix hirtus | reverse complement strand
TGTAAATTGCAACACGATGAGATTATCTGAAAGCGTATATAAAAGATATTAAAGATTCTATTTTCAATCTTTTAACATATCTTTCGTATGAGAGAAAATTTCCAATTAATTAAAAACGTCTATAATATTAAAGTGTCAAAGAGTTGGCTTCTCAATTATCACTAGTAAATAATTAATTTCAATGATTATCTACAATTATACCAGATTACAACTTACATACGATAAAAACAAAAACATTTGAGTGTATGGAATGGAATGTGTTTATCCACACAGTAAACTAAATTATGTTGTAACAAACATCGCGGTACCGTTTTCACAGACACATCACGACGAAGGTTGAAGGTTAATGATAATGTATTCAAGTTCCACCGCCGGAGCAGCTTTGTTTTCATGTTTACACAGCCTGTTTCTAAATATGTATTGCAAGTTACATTATGCATATTATCATTCACATTTTAAAAGTATAGAAAGCAGAAAATTGTCAATCTAGAATAGAAAGATTAAATTAAATGATAAGTTCCGTACTAACTGATGAATGGTATTAAGATTTCGAGGGATAAGTATAGGTCCTTACAAATATTCCTAAATAAACCCATTAACGTATTTCATTGGCCCCATCTTTAGGCTGTGTCATGAAATCCCTGGGAATATAAACAAGAATATAAATGGCTATTCCAAATATTTGACGAAATTAAGCAGATTAATTATTCTCTTAATAATTGATGTAACAAGTATTTGAAAGAGTCGAATAGAGACATAAAACAATAATCACGACTGATTTGTACAAAGTACAAAATTCACTCAATCTAAGAAGTTGTTTTAGAAATTTCTAATTGCAATCTATAACAATGGTTTAGTATGCCTTTAATTAGAAAACTGTAAAGGAATTTTAAAGGAAAATAATCAAGCAGTTATTAAGAACAGTTTTATTATATTTAGAACATCTCGTACGTAAAGCTTACTACTTGTATCGTAAAATAAAAGAAATTATTAAGTTTCCTAAAACAAAATGAAAAATAATCATTTTTCGTGGTACGAAGTGTCATTGTAACGCAATTTTAAGTGTAACTCTTTTGATAGGGAAAGGATTACTCGATTATAGACTTCAAGTATTATCACTTATGTATAATTTCCTAAGTAGTTATATTTATGCATCCTTTTCTTAACATGAATGTTTTTTTAAAACATTGACGACAATGAACGAATAAGTTATTGGGGGTATATACCAGGTGGTTGTATTTGTCTGTGATTTTTTTTGTTAAGTTTGCAATAAAAACTGAAATTATGAGCAGCAGTATTATTTTGAAGTTACGACCTAGAAATTGATAAAAACAAAATTAGATCACGTCGCCGTAATGATGGGTATGCCAGCCAGTTCGTGTGATGTGGGAAAGGGATCGGTATCAGCACAAGGTTGTCCAAAGAACAGAAAGGTTTGGCGCCAGTCGTTCAAAAAATCTAAGAAACAACGCATGCCTGAACGACAATGTGTGTGGCGTACCTACTCTACATTAAATCTTACCAAGCGCCAGGGTTGGTTCAACAGCCGGAAGTTCTACCTAGTTGAAAAAGGGGATAATGGTGTTTGTAGAAGGTAAGTAAGCAATATACTGAATAATGACATTTATTCTACCAGAGCGCGGCGAAATTAACAGCTAAATTTCACAGCAACAATTAAAATAGCACTGAGCATAATAAAAGTATCTTTATATTCCCAAAGGAATGCGTACATCAAGCAAATGGTTATTTAAGGTACCTTCTTGCCGGATTAAGGTGCAACACAAGATGTAATAAATAATATCATCAGACGCGCGGTCCAATACTCTAAGACTCCCTAAATGAAATATTCTCAAGTAGAAAGTTAATGACTGTGATTTTTTACCGGATTAAAGCTAACACAAAGTAATTTTTTGAATACACTCCGTATATCGTTTAAGTCAAAACAGTAACTTTGTCTCTTATGAACGGGAATTAGTTCTAAGCATTAATTTAGAACTATTAAACCATATTACTGCGAATACATAATAAAACAAATAGGCCGAAGGCCCATTAGAAGCAGTTATTTTTCTCGATAAACTATTAATGTAAATGGCATTGCTAGATAGTGAAAGATTTCAATGCACGATTTGTCAGTATATTCTTGGCCGAAATATTAGAAGAAGGTAATTATAGTGATTATCAGACAGCGTTACTTTACATACAGTTACATATTCTTAAATATATCAAATTAATAACCAATATTACATTATAACAAATTTGTACAGAAGTGAAAATCTCTTATACTATGGAGAGGTATGTTACTCGCATATGCAGTACAAGACTGATAGCAAAAAAAGTTAGATATACAAGTTTTATATATGACAAATATCGGTGAAATTTCAATAAAGGTTTAAGTTTAAATTTATGAACGTTAGATCGCGGCACTTCCTGACAACCGGATTTCATTAATAAACAATTAACATTACGTTTTTCTGGTCATTAATTTGTAGAAAACGAGTGCTTATAAAGACCGTAAGCGAATTATGGACAAACGCTTTATATAAAATTAAAGATATAAATATAAATTTCAGTTCCTATTACTTATGAATTTGCAAAATCTAGATTCGGGGTTCGTAAAAATATTGTTTCATCGTAATTTAACTAAAAAGGATATTTTGTCAAATTCAACAAAGTTCTAAAATTAAAATTTGTGATAGCTGAATCAGTGACGTTCTTTTTTGTATAATAGAACTGAAGCTATCAAATTGTTTTAAAATTAATATCACCTTTTGTTAATTAATTGATTTACATATAAGGTATAGAAATCCACTGCAACAATCAATTATGGACCTCTTGCTATAGAGTTAACCATTAGTAAACGTTCCGTTACCACGCCACTGCTGAACATGATAGTAAACTTACCTTCAAACATTCTGCTCTCACATTAACAACCAATGGTGCCAATTACTTAAGGATACCAATACAGCTAAAAAATTACAAACAAATACGATCACCTGGTAGACTGTGTAACAGTGTGAATGTGTATTAAATTTATAACTGATAAACTAATATTTTTGTAAAATAAAGACGCATTCGCAGTAAACATGTGTACCATTGTTTAACCGAAATATTTCCTAGACACCGCTTTATTTTAGATGAACAAAAATTATTTTTAAGGGATATTTTCGAATTAAATGGTGTTAGACGCCGTAAATAATAATGAAATAATTACGCTGTTCTAACATTAGCAATTTAAATAAACTACCATTTAATTTAAATTTCTAAAATAATTTGCTGTAATATAAAATAACTAGTACTTTTAAGTTTTAAACTAAGTCCCTGAGACTATAAAAATAAATATTCTTACTTGTTTCAAAGTGCGAGTGAATTTTAAAATATGTGTAAAGGAATAAAACTTCAAAGCAATGGGACGTTAAATGGAATTATGCAAGTAAACATTGTACATAAGGTCTCTTATGGTAAAGATGCTGCTAAAGAGAAGCACTATTTTCCGACGTCATAAAAAAGCCACCGGGTTTGAAGCCTTGAAGCTCAAAGGCAAAAACCGCGATTAGAACAGAAATTTAACGTTTGCCATCTTAAACACCTATTGGTTAATAAAAAAATACAGGAGTGGGATGTCAAATGTTATAATAGCCGAAGACGCAATTTTGCGTTATGTTGAATTAATCAAGTGGAAGGCGAGTTTAGATCCGTTGAAGTTAGAAATGTAAAGTGCCTTACCTTGTGTCACATTTTGAGGATCGCGACATTAAAAAGCACTGAAGTTTAGAATTCAATGTAATGAAATTTTCCTAAGGTAAAAAGGAAAATAAATCCAATTGTCAAAGACGCAACTTAAAAAAAGTGCCGCTAGATTTGAATTGGAATTTAAAAGGGACGTAAATACTTTTAAGACAAATGACTTGGGATCGAATACCCCGAAGGAAGTCTAAAGTATTTAAAATCGAAAACAATACACACGCAACGTAAACCGTAAGTGTATTTATCAAATCATCTTATAAACTATCATTAAACAATAAAAACCAAAGTGCTTCATGCCTGATATTTTAGTGTTTAGAAATTTGTTTTACTTTGAATAAACAGTTTAAAGAACCAAAAGTTATTCCTTGAATGCAAACAATAATATTGTGGTAAATTCTTGTTTACAAAGGGTCATAGCAGTTTGTATATAGAAGTAACCGAAGGGGTTGTAAATATTAAATGTCTTCTTTAAGATTTATGTGCATTAGATTTAAATGAAGATATTGCCGATTTGAAATTTTATTTATTTAATTTTTCATTAAATGTATAGAACATAAAGGTGTTGTTACTTATTTAGGCGAAATATAGCAAAGTCGTTAATCATATAAAATTGGTGAGATCATTGATGTCTAACGTAACTATTTGAATAGAAAGGTTATGTTAATTTTCTCTCTAGGTAATACGGAACTGTAAAGTTTAGAGTCCGTTATTTGAAAGGATCTTTATCCTGAACTTATTGATAAAGATCAATACAATTTGAAATGGTTTGCCTACTTCAATCCTAAAGTCAAACAAAGATTACGTAAATTAAGAACGTAATAAAACTTTTAGTTAAGCTTCTTATCATCTGCCAAACGAAGTAGACAACAATGGTTTATAGTTAATTAATACTGAATAAGTATAAGCGATAAACACAATTAGTAACTATCTAATTTAGAAACCTTTTTTTCAGGGAAGACTTCAAAAGCCATCAATTTAAATATTTTTTAATCAATTCCATGGATCTATTGCTAGAGGATAATTGTATAAGACCGTCTATAGCATTTAAATTGCTATTTAGAATAAATGATTTTAGAAATAGTTTGATCTTTTATAACCTAAAGGTTTCTTGTAAAAATGCCGTACATAAACAATGCCAATATAATGCATTCTTCGCGTTTGAGGATAATGTTTAGCGTTGTGTTTATTATGAATTAAGTAAATGTAAATTAACTTAAATTTCCCTATATAAAGCCGAATTCTATGCTGGAAATTATTTTTTACATTTTCAACTTATCGCGAAGCGGCCATTGCTTCTTAGCACAAAAATGAGCTTCTCAGGGTGACCATTTAATGGGAAGAAGTTTCCATAAGTTTTTTGGTTATTTCACTGTTGAAACACCTGTGTTGGTTATGCCGAGCTACATGAATATCTGTTAGAATTAAGATACTAAGTATTAGGGTAATTACCGCCTCTACATAGATCTAATTAAAAATTATGACTTACTTAAAAGCATCTTCAATGATTTAATAAAATGGTCCAACTGTTTTACTCTAGCCATCTCACAAAGCACCTTCAACTGATAAAAGGGGTGTTTTTGAATATTTATAGTTTCGATTTATTTGAACGTTGTAGCACGTAAATGCAAAATAATATATAATTTAGATAAAACTTTACCTAACGTTGTAGACTTACAAGGGTAAATTTTCAGTACGTCTAACGATATATGCAGTTTTAAAGACTTGTAAGATAGGTCTAAAAAAAAGAATAACTTGTACGAAGCGGATATAATTTGCCATCTTAAGAAGTGTTTTCCACTGAAAGTTCTTCCCTAATGGATTATAAATTTACTAATGACGACAGAATAATGCAAAACTGTTTGTTAATACCCTATATGATTACATACACTTATATAACTTTCGATAGATACGAAGTTCACAAAGAACGCTAAAATTTATCTTTGCACTTTATCTAATGCATTATTTTTTGTAGTCGCTATAAAACATTAAAAGAAACCGTAACAAAGTTCGATAAAATAAGAAAGGTAGGATGAAATGGTTTTGAAAGAATAAACCAAAATGAGATAAACACTTATAGAAGCGATTATGAACAAACCGTGAAGAGCCGGAAAGGAAAAGCGATCACTGGCATCACAATTCAAAATCCCAAAATACCAAGCTACAGAAGATCACTACTAAATAAACACCTTCAAACGATTGCAAATGTAATCGAAAGTACATTTAGACAACAAGAAGGAAAGCATCCTTTATTGGGAATCTGGCCCTAAACTATGGTCAGTGTAGGACTATCCTTCTACCCATATCTACAGAGGCAAGAACCTGATTTAAAACTGAAGCTAGGTGTTTTTAAAAAACTACCTAATACAAATTTGAGCATAATCGTTTCACTTTAAAAGCGTTTTTCCTAAAAACGAGAATTAATTTTTTAAAGGAATTATTCCCTCTTGATTTGGAGCTATCCCCGCGCTTATGATGCAAGTTTGTGGGATGATTTTAAAATCACCCGGTATTCCAAACACCATCTGAGAAATATATATTTATCATGAAGTTGACGCGTATAAGCAGAAACTTTTCTAAAATCCGTAAATGAAGTGATATCCATAGATCACGTGTTCTCGACTGAAAAGCGCGAAAGGAAGAGTCCACTCGATGATCTCATATCTAGCTGTTCGAGCCGCACAACCCATTTTGTTCAGATTCGAGTCCCAAGTATTCTTTCTGTACAAATCTATTACCATAACGCTCTTGGCGTTTTAAAGAATAATAATTCTAACTTCATGGTTCTATGGTTTCTTTCAAAACTTGACTACCAATCATTCCAGCTCTTTTCGTCTCCAAATTGTGGTGATGAACTCACTGTTCATACATTGTAACAATTCGGTTAAAATAATTATAAGAATCTTCTATAGGATAAGAGAGCACGTTATTCATATTTAATTGGTCATATAAGGTAGATGCTCCTGGCTAACCATTAATCCTTAATATCATAGCCAATATACAGCAATTCTTCTATACTGTATCGTCATTGCCTCACACCTTCACCACTACTCCTTCGTCTTATGGGATTGCCAGTTGCGGAGTTATTTTACCATTTTCCAAACTTACCCATCATGGTTTTGATTTGACCCTTATTTTACTGATAAAACAGCTTCTCCGGACATTCTTCAAGCGTTAAGCAATTTTCATATAATGATTTATATCTTTCGTAAGAGATTTGATGACCGCGCGATATTCTATATTCTTCATCTCTTTTCAAAATACACAACTGTTGCAGTTTAAATAAGAATGAATTCAAAACTATGAGAACGCCAAGTTCACCTGTGATATGTCGTTGGTAACTGATGCCGGTGAAATATTTCTAGATCCCATTGTAGTAACTCATACTTTGCTCAAATTTAAAGCTATTGGGTAGGTTTTCAAATTTACCTGTTCGTCTATCTATTTTGTTCAAATAAACTAGGAAACAGCGACGCAAACGTCTTATGTAATTATCGCATTTAGTCCAGATGTTATTTATGGCTTCTTGTGAAATTTACTCAATTTTTAAGAAATTCTCCTAGCATAAAAATATCCACCACAGCAAGTTTTTGGATGTAGCCTTCACATATCCTTTTTCCATTACTAAATGGCTTAACAAACTGTGCCTGCACAATTACTAACGTTAAAACTAGTTTTACAAAACTACACAGTTGATTTGTTGGGTATTGCCATGATACATATAAAAAACCAACAGGCGTGTTTCTGTCTACTGGCTCGTGACGTTACGACCAATGGCGTACGTTCTTGATACCGTCATTGAATTCGTAAATATTTCAAAATTTGTAAAGTTTTATAAACAACTTTTGATTATGTTTGAACGTTTTATTATTACAGGCGTATTTCTGTGACGATTTACTTTCATTATTACCAAAAAATGAAAGCATTTTCCTATATATGAAAGTACCCAATTGCGTGTCTTACCCACATGGTCAAGCTTGATACCAACTAATTATGTTCAGCTAAACAAGCTAAGCATGTAGTTTGTAGTACTAAAGACTTAGCTATGCTATTGGAGTTAATTTTTTCACTTAAATTTAGTACACAATTTATAAGGTCAGATAATTTTAATAAATCTAAGCTTAACATTTTATCTCAGATATTTATAAATTATTGCGACTTAATGAGTACAAATTTTCTTATTTCGATTGATCTAGTAGGGTCTTGTCACTTTTTCTTAAAAAAATGCTAACTCAATTAAAGAAATAACTAAGATGTTGCAGGAGCCATTTTCCAAAAATAATCTTTTCTAGCGACCACCGCTTTTATGGTTGAGCTAATTGGTCTTAAAAAATAAAATAGTTGACATCTATAAATCTATAAATTGTTTTCTTATGTTTTTAAATACTCGTGTTCTTTTAAACGTTATAAATTAACAATAAATTTTGAGTTTATAATTTAACGTAGGTACAGGTTAAACTATTTTCCATTAATGTTTAAGAAGTGCTAGTTTCTAATAGGAAGCATTTTATTCAAAAAAGTTAATTTTAAATTAATTTCATAATGAACAATTTAATAATGAATAAATCTTTAGCGAATGTATAAATAATTAATTTCTGCGGACTTTGGTGTTTACATTTACCTTATTTGAGCATGATTTAAACAGTGAGCTACTAAGTGTGCTTTCGTACTCTCTAATACTATTATTTTAAGTAAATACAATTCCCCATTGAAACGGTTTAATGGAAAATGTACAAGCACGCGAAACAACGAAAACTCTACTCCAAGACATGAAAAATGGATTATCAAAGCATTTTCAAAACTATTGACCTCTAGGTATTTTTAAGAATCAATATAAAAGCCGAGGAAAGTTAATATGCCATTGGTGACGTGACCTATATTTCCAGTAACTTAAAGATATTTCTAAGTTTTCATGATTTATGTTATACTAGCGTAAAATACGTCGCTGGTACTAAATCTATCTTTAAAAGATGCATTTGTATGCAGCTAATGAACGAAACGGTATCTATATCTATTTAAGTATTATTATATTTACAACCTGCGAGTAATCACATAAATTACTAATGATAAATACATAATAATTAGTTATGTAGTTCTTAACCTAAAGACTTATACAGTACGCTGCAAAACTTACATAACGGGCCATTATTTCGGAACATATTGAACTATTGAAGAAATGTTCTATCAAGAATAGTGCGGACTTTTTTATTTAGTTAAGTGTTTAATAATTTGAAAAGGCCATTTTCATTATAAATTATTATTGAATATGATCTTAAACTTGCTTTTCTATAAATTATTATTAAAATTTCAAAATTTTTTAGTAACAAAAATTCTAGATTTCATTCTTAAAACCTCCATATATTTAAGATCTCACGAAATGAAATTTTTTCAATATTTCTTTCATAGGGGTGTCGCGGAATATTACAGTATGGTGTTTTTTTAGCACACTCTATATACAGAGTGACAACAGAAATGGGCTCCCCTATAGATTTTTTGGCTTCAGTTCTATTATAAAGTTGAATTTTTCAGGATTGATGGTAGTAATAAATTGAAATCCTTGACGTAATTAGATTTCTTCTACGACTTCCGGTTAAGCTGGAAATACACATAGCTTTATTTTTTTAAATAGAACCATCGTATATATCTTTCCAATTTAGATTTAGAGGATCAGTCTGAATTCAAATTACCCCTTATTTTAAGTTTTTACAAATTTTGTCCCAAAAAATTAAAGATTAAATGATTTGCAGTCCTGCAAGTTCCCATTTAACGCATTTATGTGCGTAAATCATTTTATTTTAAATAGCAACATGGTGTCTCCGTGTGTTGTTTGAATAAAGTGTTTTATAACGTGTTATTTAATATCATATATTTATATTTGAATGTAATATGCGGTGCTGCTAAATATGAATAAACTAAAAATAACGCAAAGTAGTTGTAAACAATAATTTTTGACATAACCGTACGAGACATTCACCCAATAAATTACCACAAATATTCAAACAAAAGCGACGTTGGCGATTTCTAGCCATCATTAAATGTGAATTCTCGCAACTCCAGTGATGTTGATTATGAATATTGAAAATATCATCTTGGGTAAATGAAGATTCATCTGTCCAAGAATGTAATCTTGGATGTTCCAATCCTACCATTTACAGGACACCTACCGAAGTGGACCGTCATTATCTACCAAATACTGGACTCTTGTGATATGATATGGATACTGTCGGTCGCGTCTCAAACCACGCCATACGCGTACATGATTTGTTCTCAATTCTCTTGCAACGCACTTAGTTCTTCTTGAAGGATCGTTTCTAAGTAAACCAATGACTACAACTGCATGTAAACGAGGACGACCAGGATTTCTAAGTGATTGTATTGTAACGCACCCGGTGAACAGAATTCTGTCTTCTAGTCTTCTAAACACATTAGCATTTGGAAAGCGACCCCCAGGAAATTACATCGTATACAATCACGCTGCTTGTCTTGCGTTGTTATTTGAAGCACCAATAACCATCAACATAACGTAGAACTCGCGATTTGAGTAGTTTCGAGCCATTATTTCATATGTTAAGATTCAAAATACAAAATCTGTATCATTTAATGGCAACAGTAAAAACGTCAACTAGTTATCTATGTAGCACATTTGTTTTGATAATGATTGCAAAGCTCTCTTGACTCATATTTGCACATTTTGTTTTATAAAATGTTTACGTTTCATTTTTCATTCTTTAAACTGCTATAAGTCAGCAAATATTGGCCACATTTAAAAATGGTAAAGCAACATTCGTTCCCGTTTTTGCTGCTTAACTTCATGCCATAGTCCGTCGTCGCAAATTTCCTAACACCCTGTATATAACGTATGTCTTAGAAGTCTTAGAAACAATTCTTGCCATGACTTTGACAGGATAGATCTTTTCTTATTTCACATGCATATTAGAATTAAAACAAACACAAATAACCAACAATTGTAACTTTTACTAGTGGTACTGATTATTACAAATTACCACCAAATTTCTCTTTCTTATTTATTAATCCTGAAAGTGTTCACACAAGAACAAAAGACATTTATTACGGAAAATTGTTTTCATAGTGGTCGACATATGCAAAATGGTAAATGGCAGTACGATTTCAATAATTGTATAGCAAAATCTAGACAACGGCTTCCTTTGACTGCATTTAACGAGAATCAATTTAGAAGGTCAATTGATTGCTTTGGCAGCAATGGGAATGCTAGTCACAGATCAAGAAGTGGAAGATCTCGTGCTATAAATTAGAACGTTATAAATGTTAGAAATGCAATACAAGAAGAACCTACCACTTCAACTAGACAACTTGCACAACAGGTTCTATTTAAGATGTACCACTACCCATAAGGTTCTTTATCAATATCTCCATATAAGCTGCAAAGGTACTGAGAACCACTACCGCTAGAATGTAACAAAAGATTGGCGTACTGTCAGTAGTTCAATGAAGATATAGATGGCGATGTGTTAAATTTAACAATTTTTCGGGCGAGGCTTGGTTTCACTTGGATGGATATTGAAATTCTCAGAACCTGGATATGTGGTCATGGCAACTCGCATTCTTTTATAGAAACTCCTTTGCATCCAGTAAAAATTGATGTGGTTAGCGATGTCAAGGCGAAGAATAATCGGCCTAACATTTTTTGAAGGTAACATAAGTGCCTAAATTCAAGGCTTCTGAGACACACACACACACACACACACACACACCCATACACACACATATGTATATATATATATATATATATATATATATATATATATACGTGCGAATAAAGAATTGCAGATTGAATAAAGAAATACAGTACAGAATAAAAGCCAGATCCGGTTTAGATCAAATTGTTGGCAATTTGTTTATTTATGAAAAGGAGCTACTATAGCCAAGTTATTGCTAAAAATAATAAATATAAAAGCTAGATCCATTATTGTAAATATCAAAGTTTATGCAATTGCTTAGCAATTGATAAAATGCTTTTCTCAACAGCCCTTTTAACTGTATATAGTGCACATATATAATTTATTCAATTTGCTATCGAAGATACCAAAGCAAAAGATAGTCGCCAACCGATCCGATAATATAACGAACCACATCGTTTTCGCTGTGAAAAAATTG
Source organism: Phrixothrix hirtus (assembly GCA_024586415.1). NCBI lineage: Eukaryota > Metazoa > Arthropoda > Insecta > Coleoptera > Phengodidae > Phrixothrix > Phrixothrix hirtus. Next base: position 5,614 of record JAHWXV010564685.1, on the reverse strand, counting down.
GTTATCTGAAACCGATTTAATAAACCGCATTAACATCGATCAATCTCCGCTACGGCAGCGTGCAGGAAATCCTGCAAAAGTATTTTATTGATTAAATATTTAAAAATCATATTAGATATTGCATATTGAACTAAAGTAACCAATACCTAAATTCGAAGCTGGGTGAACCAAAAGGTATCGTCAAATTTTTTGAATCATAAATATACCACTAGGTATATCTGACTTTCACATAATAATTTCAAATATAATGCCATTAACTTAAGTTAAGCCTACCTAAAATACGAAATCACAATTTTTACCCTTGGATGTTGCTACATTTTTTAAGATATATTTTTGATGCCATCAATAAACAAAATTATTAATTTACATTATTATACCTAAGAATAAAATAAAGATGTATATAAAATTCTTAGACATTCATAATGTGTTTTAGCCAAACACAAATTAGTTAGGCTTAACATTTTAGAATAGGTTGTAAAGTTATTATGAACCGGCAGATTTGTTAAAATCAAAAGACGAACAGCTTATAAATACGTGACCATCACCGTAGATAATATAATTTAAAGACGCGCAAAAAGTTAACAAACTTGCCGCAAAGTGATGTAAACTCGCAAAACGATACGTTTTCATGTAAATTAGAATTCTCACGTAAGAATCTAGAATCAAACTTTTAGTTGAAAGACATTGGCTGATATTCAAATAACCAGCAGCCGGATTGGACAACGAGAATTCCCAAAAGTTATATAAACGCAAACTTAAATAAAAAGCAGATCTTTTTCCTGATCTACCATAGGTGTTTATAATGTAAAGTTTAGCAAACAAGTTTGTCAATGAAAGTTGCTGCAAGTCGATTGCAGCAAAAGAATTATAGCAGCACCACCACGAGTTGGAAATTGGTCCAAATAATTCAAAACAGTTAATAACACTGCACCAAGTGCTATAACAGTTTCAGAATGAATATCCGTTTCACCTGATAAAATCAATCAGAAGACATCGAAAGGGTTAGTTTTCGATTAAATCTTATTTGCCGCGAATGTAAATCGTGCGCGTCTAATTAGTAAAGCATTGAAGTTTAAAGAATATTAATTTGAACTTTATTTAATAATAGAAAGCATAATTAAGTTTACTTAAGCAAAGCTAAATGTAAAGTTTTAGTTCGTAGTAAAGCAAATGTTAACAACCTGATATCAATATTTGTAAATTCTAAAGAAATTGACAGCATCGATTGTAATTTAATATCATTAATCAGATTTAACATTAATTTTATCTATTGCATTTATTTTTGCTTTGTTGCGTATGTTTAAATTTTTAAAATTATTATCCAATTTAAATAAATTCAATTTTATATACACATTGCTGTATTTGTTTGAGAAAGACAAAAAGGGTTGTATGTACCTAAGCCTTTTCAGGTAAAAGCAATAAGTGTCAATAAATCTCTCAAGTCACTGTGAACATTGCTACCGAATACCGTTATTGTGTGGTGGATGCCCCTAAATAGATAAACAAGCAGCTCGACTAATTTTGATACTATATCAGTCAAATCCGGTACTACTACGTAATAATATTAGGGTACCCAAATTTAACTTAATAATTGGTATAAGAAGTGGGAATATGCTAGATACTATAGGCTGCTTATGTATAAAGGAGCACTGGCATAAATAAAGCAAAGCTATATACTTAAAGTTTTCATCGGACACAAAACGAACCTTAACCACGTTTTCTGTATAATCGTATTAAGCCTAGAGCGCAAGTTTAACAATACATGCGTACCAAACAGTTAATTGTTATAAAATACTTACCCCACAATATTGTGTTTCATATTTAATATTAATTAAAACTTGTTACTTTTCCAATTTGTCAGTTAATGAAAATTGTTTGATATGATCATGAAACGTATTGTATTGATAGTCCCTTCTAGATATTTAATTTTATGTTAGAAACGAATGGGTGGTTCAAATTCACACACCGCTTTTTTAATTGATGACTATAAGATATAAATATAACTTAAGAACCTTCAGTCAATGTTAGACTTTATCATTTATTACATAATTAGAAAATATTTTAGCGAATAGGTAGTTGTTAATAATTTGTTAATTAGTTTCTAATACCTTATAATTTTATATTTTGGAGTAACCCACTTAATATACAGCGTATTTACCTTAAGAGAACTTAAAACAGTTGCTTTGACGTAATATCTGACTCGTGCATAAAAATGTACAGTTCTAAGCGCTTAAAAATTTATTTTAGTTTATAAATTTTAGCTAACTTACTACAAATAATTGGTTAAATAATTTAATTACGGTAAATTGAATTTACGATTTATTTAATTTAACTTATATATACTTTTAATTTAGTTAATTTAGAATGGCGTTATTGTGTTGAGTTAGTATTTTGCATTTCTATCGTTTTTATTCTGTGCACTAATACTCATGCTCAGTATAAACATATACATACCCAGTAAACACAAATTTCTGTTTCAGTTATTCGAGGGAAAATCCAAAGGCTCTTTATAATAAGCTAAACATTGCTCTAAAGTATCTAATGATATAATTCAGCTATTGTGTTACAAATTTTTAAAAATAACGGCGTTGTTTATGCTGAAAAGTTGTATGTATGTCCAAAAACAGCATTTCCACTTTTTTATGAAATTTAATGTTAAAGATTAACAAATCAGTTCTTCAAATCAACACTGGGGGAGTTTCTTTCAAATTAATTTTTATTAGAATAAGTATTCTATTTAATGCACGACGTTTGTGCCTTTTTATAATTCATTGCTTAATATACACATTGTGTACTAAATGATCGATTATTATTTATCTACGTGTGCCCAATGCACTATTTATAGATGTAAACAGGCGAACTCTGCTCAACTGTCGATGACTACACCTTACGTTTACTCAATGTTAATTATTATAGAAATAATGGCATTCTAAAAATCATAAGTTTAAAAGAAAATATTACTGATTTGCGCAATTCTTTATGTCTCTTGCCTAAATGAAGAACCACTTGGCAGGCAATGCAGTTTAATGTCTGTCTTGTAGAGATGATTAGGTGTTTGTTGCCGTGAGAACGGTGAACAGTGCTCGATGTTTAACAATTTACTGTAACTGCTGCATTGATGGTAGCCCCTTGTCCATGCAGTTATCCACTATAGGGCTGCATTCATCACAAAAAAGGATTAGCATCGCCTTTCCCGTCAATGGCGTAGTTTTGATTATTTTCGTCTTAAGATATTCCAGGTGTGTCCACTCCATATTCCAGCGGTTCAAACTCGAGTGATGAATTCAACTTACATCGTAGCTCACTATTCTGCGCAGAAATTCGTCACTTTCTGTGTTTAAGCAATTGAGTAAATGGTGACAGATGTTTAAATGCTTGCTTAACTCTTCCGAGGTAAGCATTTAGAAAACCATCGCCATGTACTTTATGGGATCCGAGCTCATCAAGGATGATTTTATGGGCTAGATCATGAATGATTTCTAAAGAAGACGTAACCTCGTCAATGCCTATCCGCCAAAACCATTACTTGAGCTTGCTAAACGTTGTGATGCATGTTCGAAATTGACGGGTGTACAGCTTCAGGTTGTTGCATGACAGTCGTATGGCCACTTTTAAAGTTTTAGATCCATAGAAACACGATTTTATGAGATCAAGCATTGCCCTCGTATTATGATAACAGTTTCTGATGAATTTTAACGCTTTACTCACTTTCCAGTCATAAAAATCCGACTACTGCTCGTTGTTCCTCCTTGGTGCAAACTGCTAGCGGAGCGGACATACTGAGGCCATCACTGATAATAGAGATCGAAATAAAATTCCGCACGCGTGCTCACTGACGCAGCAACTCAATGGTTGTGTGTATAGAAGGTGCTGCAATAATCATCAAGAACTGTTGTGACATCCTCGTAGATCCATTGTACATATTTGTATTTCATTTCAAGGTTTTTGCATTGAAATCAAATTTTGTGTAAAATTTTCATTTGTTTTCATTCTAAATTTTGGAATGCATACTTGTTGGTAGCGGAATCTGAGTTTCACTGTAAAAGGCTTTGAAGTTAATCATATTTACGATCATTTCAAGTTGACTCTTTTACAGAAGAACCTTGGTTTGCTAAAGAATTTCGTCATTAGCCTAACCTGCACTTTTTCCGATGTCGCTCTTTTTTTGGTTTATTATAAAAGTTGATTTCATTTAAATCTAGTAATTTTGACTACACTTCATATATGCTGATTTAATATCTTATTAGAATGTGTGCATATACCTTAGCCATGCTGTAATTACTTTAAAAACTACTTTTTGTTTATTTCGGATAATTTATTCATGTTACTTTCAATTTTGCAGACAAACCATTTCCATGCATTGTGGAGATTACTTCATTCAAACTACGAATGTGGTTTAATTCAATTGAATTTCTGTTCACCCTTCCTTCAAACCTTTTAATTTTCCAAACCGTAAGCTTCTAATCTTTGATTTTTCTTTAGTTCATATCAAACCCGTAACTAGTAAAGTGTCATTGATAAAAGTATATTTAGTGCACTTTTTGAATGAAATATTTATCTACAATGTTGGTTTAATAAATATCTATGTGTGAAGGTGCGATGGACTATAATTTTATTACCTCCGACGGTTTTGAGGTATTGTCTTTGTATTATAGCTTAATCCGTTTAATGAGCGAATTCGAGTTCCTTAACATTATATATTGGATTCTAAGTTTATTTGCAACGCCACTTTCTAAAAGTCAGTCATCAAAATTGGCAAATTGTATACGAACTCAACTATTTTGTCCTGTAAGCTTTAAGATAACCATAAGTTCATTGTTTTAAGTCCAAGATATTTCAAAGTGAATACTAACTAAAACACCGAGCTAGCCTGAATATAGTCAATTAATCAACTTTTACTTATTAGTTTGCTACCTCGTAATGTAAGCTTCCTCGAACTCCAGAAACCTTCGAAATTAAACAAAAGAAGACCTCTTTACTCAGTTGATTCTACCGTCTGGACCTTAACTGCGTTGTACATTCAGCTCTTCCATTCAGATCGGCAGAGACTCTCTTACATTTGAAGCCTTGTATGCTCACAGAGGTCGGCAAGAAAACGTTTAAGTTTTTGTGTCCGTGACTAATTCAAGTCTTATCAGTAGTAGGAGAAGGGGGGTTCTGGATTCACAATTGTGTCAAGGTCAGGTCAATGACCTCCCTCCACAATTGGGTCAACGTCAGGTCAATGACCTCCACAATTGGGTTAAGGTCAGGTCAAATGACCTCCACAATCGGGGCAAGGTCAGGTCAATGACCCCCTCTATAATTGGGCCACGGTCAGGTCAATGACCTCCACAATTGGGCCAAAGTCGAGTCATTAACCTCCACAATTGAGTCAAGGTTAGGTCAATGACCTACACAATTAGGTCAAAATCAGGTCAATAATCTCCACAATTGGGCCAAGGTCAGGTCATTGACCTCAAAAATTGGGTTAAGGTCAAGACAATGACCTCCACAATTGTGTCAAGGTCATGACATTGACCTCCACAATTTGATCAAGGCCAGGTCAATGACCTAAATGTATTTCAAGGATTTTACCACAACCTTGGACATTGTTCTGAGAAGTGTCCTTGAC
>JAHWXV010564658.1:0-13847 GCA_024586415.1 Phrixothrix hirtus | reverse complement strand
GGGGGGGGGGGCAGAGGGTACTCCTTTACTTATAACTTTTTTATGCTACGAAATTTGGCAACTATGGTATCATAATAATAAAGACAAATGATTTTCACGAAAAAAGGATACTCTTGTATGAAGTCGCTCAGGGGAACCGTTTTCGAGAAAAACACACTTCTGTAACCGGCTGCCGCTAAAACTGTTTTCTAATTGTATTGATCAAAATAAAAAAGAAATTAATTAAAAATAAAAAAACAAAATCCACATAAACGAAACTCTGAAGCAAATGTTCAAAATGATTGCCCCGAGCTAAAATGCATTGTTCTGTACATCTTCGGAGTGGCCATCTTACCCTTTCATAAACATCTGGCGTGTTGCGAATTTGGTTAAATCTATCTTCAATACGTTGACGGATATCGTCAATTTTGTTGACAAACCTAGAATAAACGATTTGTTTTAGATGTCCCCATAAGTAGAAATCTACGGTATTTAAATCAGGGAATCAGGCAGGCTATGGCACAGGTCCTACTCATCCTATCCACTGCTCGGGTACCATGTTGTTCAAAACTTCTCTTGCCGGTGCACCAACCTTGCATAAATCACATTTGTAGCCTTCCATCTATTGGAACATCTTAGAGCAGTGGAGAAAATCATTTTCTAGAACTTTTCTGTATGCCGCTCCTGTTAGCCGCTGTGGCAGCATAAAAGGTCTAATTATGAAATCACCAATTATCCCTCCCCAAATATTAAGTAAAAACTGTCCCTGGTGTCTTGACTGAATAATTGACCGAGGATTTTCGTTTTTTCATTTACGAACTTTATAGTAATTGGTTATACCATCTCTGGTAAAGCTTGCCTCGTCAGTAAATAACACAAACGAGGAAAATTAGGGTCAATTACACACTTCTGTACCAACCAGTTGCAAAATGCTGCTCTTAGCGCAAAATCTGCTTCAAGGAGTCCCTGAGATATTTGGTAATGGCATGGGTAGAGTTGATTAAATCGTAGAATTCGCCAGATAGTCATGCGATTTACACCCTCCGCCAAAGCAAGTTGTCTAGTACTTATACTAGGGTCTTTTCCAGTTAGCTCAAGCACATGCTCTTCTAATGCAGGGTTTAGTATAACGCCTGGTCTGCCAACACGGTCCACTTTCCTCGGAATTAAAGATCCTCTTTCCCTTAGCCACGCATGTATTGTTTGAAATATGTTCTCGTCAGGTAGCCGTCTCCCAAGAAAATGCGCCGCAAAGAGTCGTCTTGATTCAGCTCGGTTGCAGTTTGCAAGACCATACATTAAATGCAAGTCTGCCATTTCTTCATTGAAAAAATTTACCATTTTTAGAGCTTATCACAAACCACCAATCCCCGAAAGCAAATTAACAGTAAACTAATATCAGCTACAGACACAGTGACACTGCCAATTGATAGCAGCTTGTCTTTTATTTGATTGCTTTGTTACAACAGCGACTTAAAAATTAGAAGACAGTTTTAGCGACAGTCGTTTACTGAAGTGCGGTTTTCTCGAAAACGGTTGCCCTGAGCGACTTCATACAACAGTACTTTTTTCTTGAAAATCATTGACATTTATGATTATGATACTAGAGTTGCCAAATTTCGTAGCGTAAAAAAGTTATAAGTAAAGAAGTACCCCCTGCCCCCCCCCCCAATAACTGACACCTCTGAGTATTTTAAAATTTTAATTCAGGACTATTGTAATAAATTAGATAGTCATGTTAAATTCAAAATCTCATCAATTTATCTCTTATCGTTTGATAGCTGTGATGGATAAAGCGTTTTTTTGGTGCCATCTTTAGAGAGCTATATCTTTCTTAGCGAGCATTTTAGAAAAAAGAATTATTAGTAATTTCTTCTTATATTTACATCTAAAATACGCTCCTGAAGTAGCGGCGCGTACTTAAGTTACACTGTATATTGTTTCATTGATGTAATTTCTCCGTTTTGCCTGTAAACAGACAATAAACACTTATTTTGTTAATGTCTCAACAGTACACCGTCTTATTATTTCTGGTTACCTAAGTTTGTTACAGATTACTTTATTTAGTAGATTACTTGGTGTGATCAAAAAGTTATCTCACACCACTATTAATATTATGCTATATGTGTATTTTGAATACCTACTTTGAATTTATTATTTCTACGGCGTGCTGCCTAGTTATGTTTCGCCTTTAATATATACAGGGTGTACCGTAAGTATCTTTACTCGTTTGCAGGCCGTGTCTAGCAAGGTACTTATACATTTAAAGGGGTGCCGCTCAAAAGTATTTCTTTTTTATCTCTGCGTTTTATTGTTGCCGATAAACTCCGTTATCTTAAGTTAATTCAACGGCTCATCACCCTCTCTCCGATAAAGCTGTTCGAATCGGACAACCCTCTCTCTACCACGTGGGTTACCCTTCCTTTCCTTTCCTATTCTTTTCTCCTTTTGCTATTTAATCTAGGACGAAGTTAGCTTACGTAACAGAGTGGTAATTATTTTAGTTTACAGTTCTGAGGGTCAGTCTGTGCTAAGAACAGCCAGGCATCCAGACAAAAAGTGCAGTCATACCTATATCGCAAAATTGGTTAAAAAATTGAAGAAATGGGTTCAATGGTAAACCAGAACCAAATCGGGCGAAGAGTACTGGATGAAGTTGCCTCGATGGAAGTGCTAGATCATATTGCTGCAATTCCAATGTCTTCAATTTGTAAATCAGCGTCTGCCGCAGGATTTTCGCGTAAAACGGTACGATGAACACTTCAGTTAAATAAGTTTCACGCTTACACGATACAAACCCTGCAAGAACTGGCCAAAGGCGACTACGACCGAAGACTTCAGTTTTGTGAAGAGATAGCGGATGCAATTAGCAATAATCCAAAGTTGGTGAAAAACATCTATTTTAGTGACAAATCTACGTTTTTTTAAATGATACCGTGAATAAACACAACTTCTGCTCGTTTTCGTGTTGGACATACCCAACGACCCCAGAAAAGTAACGTTTGGGTAGGTATTTTTGGAGACACAATCGTGGGTACTCTGTTTCTTGAAGAAAATCTAACTGTAGATGTCTACCTGAACATGCTACAGAATAGTATCGGAACTCTCATCACAGATGAAGTAGAGACTCAACACAATCTTGACGTAAACCTTAATTTTAATGAAAATTTAATAAATTTCCAATTAGACGGGGAGCCTTCTCATTATGCTGCTGCTGTTCGACAATTTTTAAATGACGTAATTCCGGAACAATGGATTGGAAGAAGAGGTCCCTTAGAATTGCCACCGCGATCTTTGGAGCTTACACCCCTTCATTTGTTTCTTTGGGGTTATTTAAAGTCAGTGGTGTACGAAACACAGCCTGCTTCGTCATTGAATAATTAGGGAATTCCGTTCAATTTCAAGGGAAGTGTTTGCAAATGTGAGGCATGCATTTGAACAGCATTCATTTTATTGTTTAGAACAACATGCTGGACAGTTTGAACACTTAATTTAATTTTGTACTACATAAATGTAACGTAAATATATTAATTACGTTATTTACAGCGTATTTTATCATTTATTTACTAGATCAATTTAGCACGCAAATTACGATACAGTATTCCATCAATTTATTGTTGAATAACTTTCTACTATGTTATCCTAATCTACCTTTGTTTATCAGTGAAAAGAATTTTTCAATGCCCTTCCAATGATGTGTCGCAAGGTGAGGGTTGCTATTTAATATTTGAAAGTGTAGGTCCCTGACGGGTGGGGATGTCGCAATGTTTGTGGGAACACTTTGATCCCCTCTGCGTACTGCTGAAATGGTTTTGCCCATTTTTGATATCTCTTAGTTTAAATAAAATACGGCCAATTGAAGCTGTTCAAAAAGTCACCCTTTATATATAGCCACGCACAGATTTCCATAAAGAATGTAACACCTAGGATTAGTTGAATGATTTTATTGAAATTTTTACAAATGATATACTTCAGTACCACAGACAAACGATTAAAAGTGCCAAACTAGATTCAGTGGATATTTCTGCCTTTTATCGTTCTTGGGTCCCCCTTCTCACTTGCCAATATCGATTTTTTACGTCTAAGGCCGAAAGCCATTTGAAGCCAGAAAGCGTATCTAAAGTGTCGTCAATTCTGAGTACAGAGAAGGTGTCCTTTGTGTTCACACTATTTAAGCAACAATAATTCACACAGAATCTAGCGCTGCCATCGTTCTTATTAACAAGTAGAACTGGTGACACCCATAGACTACTGGACGGTTCTATTGTTCTTTCGCAGACCATGTCCTTTGTGGTCACATTATTTAAGCAACAGTAAATCACACAGAATCTAGTACTACCATCGTTCTTGTTAATAAGTACAACTAGTGACGGCCATGGACTACTTGATGGCTCTATTGTCCCTTCACAAGCCATGTCCTTGACTATCTTCTTGGATTCTTCTCGCTGGGTAAAGGTGGCGTCTTTGGTCATCGATGTATTTGTAGGGAATCTCCAGTATTCATTTCGTACGTCTGTTCTACCCTTCCAACCGTTATCAGTGGCAAATGTGCCAGCATACCATTGGACTAAGTGACTGACATTATTCGTTTGTTCATGGGTTAAGCCGTTGACCAAAGGTTCTAGTATTGCACGCAGTTTAAGTAAATTACAGGGAAAATCTTGTCAGAAGTTTTCATGCAGTATACCACAGATGATATAAGTGTGTACCTATCTAATTCATTACCCCTTTTAGAGTCATTTGGAACATATTAACAACCTTCAAATAGAAGGGCGTCATTTCCTTGGCCTCACTCAGGTTCTCTACGCAGTTAGCACGGAAGTCTCCATCCGACTAGCGTATAACTATTCTTCTCTTCTCGCTGGTAATGTCATCTTTCCAGCTAGGACTATTTTTGTTGCCTGGTTATCCCGTTCGTTAGTGGGTATCTCTTCGTCATCAACTCGAATGATGTGTTTCTTCAAGTCTAAGGCGAACAAATATTATATCCATATCCAATATGACAGCTACTTGAATATCCGCTACTAGTATGCGAAACGTACACTTCCTGCAAGCGATCTCGATATCTGTAAGAACTTCAGCATGAGCAGTTATACGGTTTCCAGTAGCTGTACGTAATCCCACCTGCGAAGGTTGCAATCTTCCATTCTCAGTAATGTTTAGTTTCACTATTGTTATCCTTGCTCGCATATCTAGCATCATTTGGCAATTATTCGCTGCGATAGTGCCATTATAGGGAAGACTATCCGGTTTATGGTTTAATGAACGATAGCACTTGGATAGGGATCTACCCGACATATCTAGCATTGATATTCGTTATTTCACATCGATGATTTCCAGTTTTCCTGGCGCTGGTTATCATCAACGGGGCTATTCATAGCCTCTTGGCAATTTTTTTCTACATTTCTCGATTTAGCGCACTACCGGCATCTTAGTTTACATTCGCTTGGTTTTTGTGACTTAACTAGACTCCAAGACATCTATTTCATTCTCTTAAGCTCAGATTTGACTTATTTTACTGTACGTATGCAGGCGTGGTCCTTCGATGCTTGTTTGGCCGCCACAAATTTCAGTGCATGAGCCAATGTATCAGCAAGGTCACTCGAATGTACTACTCTCAGTGCATGTTGTGCTTAGGAAACCTGAAAGTCTTACACAAATGTTTATATGTCAATTTGTTCAATAAAACTGTTGGAACTGTTGAGTAGGCTAATCTTACTAACCCGAATTCTTGGAGGTTCTGTTCAGTTTTCTGCACTTGATTCCTTAACTGGACGCAGCAATCCTGTTGCAGATGTTTATCTTCATATCACAGCTCCAATCCCTAACCAACTATTTTGCACATTTTTCAGTATGGCTTGTAGAATGTCTTGAATGTCCCCAAGTAGAGCCACTATTAAGACAGTTTCATTTATTCAATAGTCCATCTATTCGATGTTGCAGCTGCTACGAATTGATCACAACAATTGCCCCAAGATGTCTTCCTATCATATATGATTTCAGTAACTTGTCTTTTAGTGCTTCGTATGTCAATTTTAACAATAGGCAAGCGATCAACTTTCTGTACATTCACTTACGTTGATTAACTCCTAGGAAGAGATAGCCCTCTCTTCTTAGGCATGGTGGCTTGTTTATTTACGGCGAGGACTAGAAACTTTTGATGTACTTTGTTACACTTCTTCATTAGTTCCTCATACTTTGTTGACATCTTATTAACAAGGTCTTCCATTTCCTTGTTAATTTATTTCTTAGCTTTTCTGGTAATTTAATTTGACTTAATTTAAATTCTTCTTTTAAAGTTTTTTGACCTATTTAATTTGATCCTGTAGTTTACTCTTATTTGTATTAACTGCATTGTGTAATTTCACTTGACTGATTTTAATTCCCTCTTACCATTTATTTTATTTTGTATTAATGGATACCATGCCTCTTTTAATTAGTTTGCAATTTCTTATTGCAATTTACTTCGATTTAATTTATATTATACATTAATAGCATTCTGTCTTGATTTAACTTGACTTTGTAATTTATTTTGATCTGTTTTAATTTCTTCTTGCTATTTGTTTTGATTGGATTCCATTTTGTCATGCGTCTTTTGCAACATTTCCATCAGCGCCTCCATATTTTTATCGCCACTTCTCGACATCGGTACGTTTAAATAATTAATACTAGTTGTTAACTGTGAATAGTCCGTGAGTAGGCACTTTCAATAACAAATCTGTCACCAATGTAACACCAATGTTACGAAACTAGCTATTCGTTTCAATGTCTTTATTTATATTTACTAAGTTATAAAATATTTATATTTCTGTTTACTTCAAACAACCACTTAAGATACTTAGCAAAACTATAGCGAAACGAATTGAATCTGCCATTTATACAGAGAGCAGAATAATAAAGTTAGTCATATAGCTGATTTAATAAATTCGAATATCGTGACTCATTCTGCGGCCCTAAATTTATTTAGATACAAGTTGCATTACTGTGTCACTTACGTTATCTTAGATCAATGGAACCTTTTGGAATGTTCTGTAGTCGTCTACAAAATTATTGTTATTTCTAATTTTGTTACAATATCTAAGATTTGTACTTTGCCAATATCTTCTGGTTAATTTTTCTTTAAATTTTTTTTGGAGTTGCATTAATGTGCTTTATTTTTAAATTAGGGTATAAGGGTTTTTTTGAATTTGGCTTATTCGAAATCTAATGATTATTGGATGTCGATAAATTACACGAAAATATAATTTCCGAATATATGAGTGAGAGATAGCAAGTTTACTTACACGAAAATTTAAAATCCTGCTAGGTGAAAAATTCCTAACTACATCTTTAGTACTGTGTTACCAATAATTTACCATAGCAATTTTGCGTGCTCTAACATTTAACACTGATATGAACAAAGATTCCCTCATCTCCCACCAATCTTCTACTGTCATTTATTTTCTTGACAGTATACAAAATAAATTCGTCTAAATTTCATAGACACGCTTTGAATACTTTGTTCTTATATTGAAAGTATTAATTTGTCACGTCACGGTAGATCTAAATAATGTGCTCGTAACGTTATTATTATATTGGCTTTTATTACGTTTTTAGATAACATTTCATATCCATTATATTGTTTTTGTTTTATTTAATATAATTGATGACAGTGAGCGACCTATTTTGGAGTGTTAACTTCTACTGATGTGATTAATGGGTCACTTATAAGTATTACTAGCAAAGGAAGTGCACGAAGTGTATCCCACCAATTTTAATAAGATTCATTAGTCTAGCTGCCCATAATCCGAGAGAAAGGAGATATTGAGGTTAGAAATTAATAGATTAGATGGAATTTAGTTTAATGAGTCGTAAACGACTACAGTTAAAAAAAAGCGTAAACACATCAAATGTTATTTTATTTGACGCGCTATCAAGTGTCATGTATTTTAGACATGTGGCGGCCAAGGAAATAGATGAAGTGATATGAATTGTGGAAATTAATTTTCTACGGCCCATGGTATTTAATTGTGACTAGATGAATTTAAAATACTCAAGTTTAGATGGTTCTTTATTTTATTAATTTGTTCAAATAAATGCAATAACATTTTCTTGTACACACCTGAAGAATAAAAGATATTAAAAATACATGAAAACACTTTTAGAAACAAGTAATATATGTTTTGAGGGAAATTTACTATTTTTTTATATATATTCTATATTTTTAGTATATAAATATAATAAATACATATATCGACTATTTTGAATAAGTAAGAATACGCAAAACATGTATAAAACGTCTAATTGTAAATTGTCCTGTAGTTTACATTTCAGTAGATTTACCGGTTATAACATTAATCATCATTCACTATCCATCTACAATTATTTATTGTTCATTAATATTATATAGTTTACGTCTAGTTTTGAATGAGCCGTTCTCTTATCAATACAAGCACACTTAAGATAAATGTTAGCGTTCTAGAATATTATTATTACCCCGTTTGGTTTTGGAGACAACGTGTTATGTATTCATTTTGTATCTATGAAATAATAATAATAACAATAATAATAATAATACTTTTATTTAACCACGTTACACATCAGTGTTAGTAGCAGGTCAACAAAAATATAACAATAATTGTAATCCATAAAAACGATAAAGGTACAAGTTAGTCAAAAAATAAATATACATATAACTAAGATATTTAGTACTAATAAAATCAGAAGTTTAGATATTCATTTACACTATAATAACAACGTGTTTCGTTTCTAAACATTTGATTTCAGGTGGAAGCTTGTTATATACTTTCAAGTTTAAAGCGTTATTTAAAGATTTTTCAAGTCTGAGCTGAGGTAACCTAAGAAAGTTAACATATCTTTTGCCATATTTATGTGCGTCACAGGCTCATAACAATTTATTTTTATTCCTATGTATTTCTAATAAGGCCATCATTAAATATAAACAAGGCAACGTTAGAATGCTAAGCTTAGTAAAATGCTTTCGACAAGACTCATTGCAACTTGCGTCAATAAGACCTTTTTTTGTAGGCAGAAAACCTTGCCAGCTTTAGGAGAATTTCCCCATAATGGTATACCATAATTAATATGAGGTTGGAAAAGGGAAAGATCAGAAATCCTTAGCAAATCAAAGCTTAGTATGCTTTCCAATTTTCTTAATAAGGACAAGACACCAGTGAGCTTTCGACAAAGATTGGTAACATGAGCTGACCAATTGAGGCTATTCTCTAAAGCTATTTCAGAAGTGTAACATTTACACCTTTGGAGAACGTAGTATTTGTAAAAAACACGAGTCGTTTATTTTTATTGTTATTATAGCATAATTTGTTAGCAAGAAACTCCTTTTCCATTTGTTTGACGGCTTAAAGTGATAATAATGATAAATAACTCAGGTTTTTGTGAGTAGCAAATTGAACGCATTTAGCAGGGGTTAAGTTATAATAAAGATCATTGATGAAGATGATAAATAATAAAAGTTCAATAACTGAACCTTGCGGTACACCATGACGTACCTGTTGTTTAAAAACCACACTGTATCCAGGCAATCAAATAAGACCTAAAAAAATTTATACATAGGTCACTCAATCCATAATAATGTCACTTATCAATTAGGATGTCATGATTCACACAATCAATGGCTTTGTTAAGATCACATAGAATCAACTCCAAATAACTACCCCTTTCAAAACAGTCGATTATGTACTTCACAACTTTACGCACAGCTTGGATGGTTTTTTATCTTTACGAAAACCAAATTGTGCAGGGTTTAACAATGATTTGTCCTCAAAGTAAGATGATAATGTGTTTTTTATTATTGTCTCTAATATTTTGCCAAAAATAGGGGTAATGGAAGTCAGGCGATAATTCCCAATGTCGTTTGGATGAACTTTTTTAAATAAGGGGTGAGCTTTAGAAATGTTAAATGTCTCAGTAAATAAGGCCACTACTAAGCGACACATTGAAAACAGCAGTTAAAGGATAGATTATTAAATTTGTTTCTGATTTAACAATTTTACCAGTAATATCGTAAATATCCGAGCAATTTAAATTTTTTAAGTGAAAATAGAATTATGTACTTCCATAACTATAATAGGCTCTAAAAGAAAAGAACGGTCACGTGTAGGGACATTTTTGAGCATATCAGTGACGCTAGATTTCATAGTTTTTTGTGCAATTGAAGCAAATAAAACATTAAAACTATAGTCTATGTCACTATCCGATTTGTATAAGTATAATTGCAATAATTTATGTTTTATATGATTTGTCTGCTATACGTGCCTTTCTGCATTACTATCCTGTATTTAAAGTAGAAACGTGTTTATAGATAAGTAGAATTAAAAGAAAGCATTGAAATATTGCGAAAAGCTGGCACGATATAGGAAGATACAGCACTGCAATCTGAGGATCCAGATCAGCTGTATGAAGTCCAAGTACCTAAATATCAGAGCAATATCTTGATATACGGAAAAAATATCTTCTATGTTCAACAGACTCTGACGAAGCATTAGAATTTAAATATAAACAACATACCATAGCTTACTAGAGAATTGCAAAAGAAACCGCAAACAGTAAAGCATAAGAATAGAAATGGGAATTCAAAAGCATACTAGAGCGATAAGCACATAAATTAAATCTTTGTAGTTCATACAAATAAGATGCCTATAAAATAGCTTGGTATTCTTTGAAAACGTATAAGAAAGCTGGCAAACATCATTAGAATACCAGCTGTGCAAGGTAACAGGAAAGGTGAAGTTATACCTAATAAAATTCGTGTGCAGTAGTTTAAAAAAATACTTAGTATTGTTTCTAGAAAAATCACCCAATTTGTCCCAAACAAACTGTAGGATGATATAAGTAACGCGCCGTTAATTATCGAAAGGTGTGTTGATGAAGTTAAAATACTGATCCAAATTTACGGCTTATAAGATTATAAAATTAGAAATTCACTCAAGAGAAACTCTGGTATATGAAGGAATTGAGAGCACTAAAAATTTTGTTCAGTCACTACTGGCGACTACATATCATATCTGCAGAGGGTAAACTATCGCCGCCATTATTCGTTATCTTGAAAGAGAGTAGCAGATATCCCTGATCAAGAATAAAAGGTGTTTGGGTATTACTCAAAATGTTCAGAGGTATGAACTTCCAAAGAATTCAAAATTTGAATTAAAAGTTTGTACTTATCTAATGTGAACATAAACTTTGTTTCACTCTTGGATTCATAGGGTGGTCACGATCTCACAATATTACAACAAAATATATCAAAAAATAGAAATACAAAAGCAATGGAAGTACATACAGTTTTTGCATATGGAAGAAATTGATTCTACATTTTCCGCACTGTCTTGTTACTTGAAGACAATTTCAATTTATAGTTTCGACGTAAAATAATATTAATAATACTTATTTGCCAGCCTCGATTGGTGTTGTGGTTAGCATGCTTACTTGTACGCTCAAGGGGCACGGATTCAAACACGATGGAGATCAGTAAATTTTTCAGCGGAGAAAAATTTTAGAAAAATGCTTTCTACTTGAATGAAGAAATAGACCGCCGTCTCTTGTCCTATGTGATGTTTGGAATGTTGAAAATCCATACTGCTCTTGAAACTTCTCCAGATTCTGTAAAATTCTAGTAGGCATAGCGAAATCACTATGGGGGTCAAGGGAATTTCTGCATCCAGAAATTTCAGACCTAACAAGATAAAATAAAATATATATATATAGTATTTACTGATTGGTCCTCTTCTTATTAAAATAATAGATTGAATAGGCCAAAATACTGATTAACATTTTAATTATAAACTACGTATGTATTACTATCTATGAAACTACATGCTTTAGCCTTTTAAAAAAAGTTAAAAAACGTTTTGGGTATATACGTATCTATCTTTACTATGAAAAGAAATATTCAAAATCAGTCTTTCAATAATAATAACAAATTAGGCATAACGGAGGAATTTGAAGTGAGAAACAGGGTTAAAATAATACGCATTTAGTTGGTATAAGGAAGTTCTACATAAATTATATTGTACCCTTTGCATTATATTTATGATATCCATTTAAACAGTTACAGTGATTTATACTAATTTTTATAAATTTTAATACTGCGAATATACAGTTTCCAAGTTCGCATTATATAAAATTAATATTTTATTATTTAACTTGGAAACAGTTGGTATATACCACTAAGTCAAAATTTTCCTACAAGTATACCAAAAATTAATCTCAATATATAAAGGAAATAAGAAGCTATGAAACTGGCTCCAGAATAAACTATATTTGTTATTAGAGGTAGACCAAATTATATTAAAATGGTTGTTTGGAATTAAAAGATATGTTACACATTGTTTCGTGTGAACGACGGTTTAATTCATTTAATATCAATTGGGCCTTTAGCCGGCAGGTACTGTTTATTTTTGAAGACCATCGGCCACGCAAACTTCAAAATTGTGGTAACATATTCTAGCAGCTTGGGAGTTATGAACAAGTATTTTGCTTACCTTTTCAACAAATAACTATGTCAATATAAAACAATTTATTAAAATTAAAATAAATGTTGAAAACATAATTACATAACATATAATAATACTAAAATGCAATAGATGAATTAAGACTCAAAGTGGTTTAAAGCAATGCAGGCAAACTATATCAAAACATGCTTTGATGCAATCTATTCACAAATACGGACTACAAATGTTTACTATAAAATTATTTGTTCACAGCTACTTTACTATAAATACTATACAATTTTAAAATTACTTTGGTTAAGAAAAGGTATACCTGGTTATGAATAACAAGAATTCTAAATGAGTAGTAGAAATTGTGTACCTTTGTTTAGCCAAATAGGATAAATGCAGTTTGTGTTATACATTAACAATGATTGTTTTCTAAATTCTTGTGACTGAATTTCACTCACGGTTAGGATGAAATTAGTTTAAAATCACAAATTCACAAACGTGAGGAATTTGTACACTTCTTATTACACGCAGTGTTTTGCAATTTTATTTAATGGATTTGAGTGGTGATATGTGTCTTTCAAGCATTTTGTGGATTACTCCTCTGATTCAATTTGTAACTATGAAATTTTACAACGAGTTCTTTACTTTTTGAACTGTATTACCTGTCACGGGCGCGTTTAGCGTTACGAACTGTAAGGAGGCTGATAACCCGTTAGCTCTGGGGAGTAGGGAGGATTATCGAGGAATTACACCAGCTCGTCCGCACCCTAAGGGATGCGATAAAACAACGTACAAAGACTTGATATAAAGAATGGACGCAACTGCTCCTGGTGGGCTGTTCTTTGAATGTAACTGTTCCTCGGAACAGGGAGAAACGGTTCCGTGGCTATAGTTGGGTTGTTCCGGGGTTCCCTCTTATCATGAACTTGAATAATGTAAACTAAGATTGTGGCTAAAGGGTGATACCAGATCTAACATATAAACCCTGAAATACAAGGCAATGGTTGGTAACTTATGCTAGGTTCAAAATGAAGGCCTATTTGGTGAGTATGATGTATCTATTATTAAAGAAAATAGTTTATATTATACACACAAAACAGTAGGATATAAATGTTTACAGATAAATTTCCTCGGCTCTTGAATGTGGCCTAATTCAAGAGGGACGAGTAAAGCTAGTCAAGCTACTATACTACAAGTAAGGTTTAAATATATTAATTACAGTCAACGTAGATATGCGTCCTTAAACTTGACAGAAGGTATGCATTAAACGGCTTCCCTTACAATGGGAATCTTAGACTGGCCTCTACGATAGTCGGCAGCCGCAACTACAAATTAATTTGGGTTCTCGCCGATAATATATATAAATTTATATATATATATATATATATATATATATATATATATATATATATA
>JAHWXV010564647.1:0-22360 GCA_024586415.1 Phrixothrix hirtus | reverse complement strand
TATATATATATATATATATATATATATATATATATATATATATACGCTGTTAATCAAATTATAAGAATTGGTAAAACTTCATATATATATGAAGTTTGACCAATTCTTACAATTTGATTAACAGCCTGTATTGAAAATTTGAATATAAAAATTAAGATTGGATTTAGCAATCAACGTAAGAATTGTGGCGAAGGGTCACATTGTTTGTACGTTCTATGTCATATGTGTTGGTAATAACAGGCTTCTAGTTGTTCCTGGTTCTACCATCATTGTAACCTGCGATATTATTTAGTTAACAAGTACCTGATCGTCACCATTCAGAAAAACTGCCATAATGAGTGGAATTACTAACATTAAAATTAAAAATTCACCGTTCTAAACCGGGCCTATGGAAAAGTCTTGTTTTTGATACTCCGTTTTGTCTACTTTTTCTCAAGGTTAATTTTTTGTTTTATTACCGTTGTGTAATTGAAGTACTGAAATGTTGTAAGAAATGTTAGTTATATTTCATTAATACATAATTTATGTAACAGTAATACATATTTAAGCATAGTACTACAACTAATTAACTACTTTTAAGCACATAATCTATTGAAATAATTTTGACAAGTAACAAAGTTTATATAAAGTATTTTTGAAAATATTACCCCATATGAATTTATCAAGCTTTTATAGATTTAAAGATTGTTACTCGTAAATTTTAATATCGGTTCGGGTAATATTAAATTTACCTGTTGATAAAATATGCATTATGTAATTGGGTGCTTCTAAATCACGTTTTCTCATTTTCCACGGAATTTATAATTTAATATTGTATTATTAATAACATCCTTTCGTATTACAATGCCGAATGATTAATACATCTTATCACAATTATATTCACTTCAAGAACTACCTCAATTTCACTGAAAAATTAATTTCATCTTTGTTAGCATGCATTTGTGCCATATCCAGATATTTGCGGCTTCGCTATCGTTCGTTAATTTGAGATATTAATACTCCTGTAGTTCTCAGAACAACAGTTTACCTTTTAATGGTTATTATATTATGAATGCTATATTGAAGGTGTCGGCGACCATAATGAAAATCGATTTTTATGAATCAAGTTCGTAGTGTGCGTCTACTTCTCTTATTTGTTATTTATTTATGATTATACGTTGAACTATTTAATTTAATTTACACTAGGAAAGCGATATAATCATTTTGAATTATTTTTAACTTATGAGACATCCTCATCATCTTGCCAAGTTACTTGTTATGCTTTGGCGTTTGTGTTTCTAGGTTTTACTTTCAGATTTTCATGTACATGATGTAAGAGACGCCCCAGTGTAATCTACAAAATTGTGACATCTTTTCAATTTTGACAAGTTTAAATTTTGGGGATACTTCCTGTTTCATATACTTTACACTCACTATACACTCATTTTGTTTTTTGTGATCCACTACATAGATCTGATGATATATTTTCTATATAACATCAGCTTACGCCCTAGCCTCCGGATTACTAGGTCTATTTCAGGAATATTTGTGGCAAAAAGTCAATTTATCGCTTATATCCTTTCTTCGTACGTTTTCCATACATTCGTCTAAGTTTCAAGCAGCATTCCATTGTCTTGTTAGTTAAAATTATTATTAAAGGTATGCTTGCGAGGCAACATATTATAACAGTTAACCTGTCGGCCGACTTGTTTAACACAATATGGAAAATAGTGACACAGTAAATCCAAGCTCATACACCCAGCACTTAATTCATGACTCTTTTCGTAGCTTTTAACATATCTGTTATCAAACGGTTTTAACCTAGACACATATTAACCAATTTAACAAATGACATGTCCAACTGACAAGCTGACTTGATTGTCCTTATGTAGAATTATTTATTGGAGTTATTAAAGCAGTATGAAGTGGGCGGCCTATAATGAAAGTATTCGGTGGGCAAGAAGCAGCAGTTTCTTATAAAATCATAAAAACAGTTGGAAAAATTTGGTACGATACGTGTCTGTTAGTCCAGTTATTTGTATTCTATTTGATTTGAATAAACCTTCAAAATTAAAAACTTTATTTTTTACAACTTGCCAAATAAATGCCTAGCCGTAAATATTAAATAATATGTGGAATATTAGTACTTTACAATTAACTAATTAAATTTAATTGATTTTAGAACACAAACAAACATTTATTTGGTTTAGAAGGTTACAATTGTTTATTTTAGGATACCCCAACGGGGATACAACGATTATTTATTTCATTGATAATTATTTAAAAGGCATGTTTCCATTTGTGATCTTGCCTATGCTAGCTAAACGCCTCAACAAATGAATGGCTTAGAATATTCCTGAATGCCTTTCACAGATATGAAGCTTCATCTAACTCAAATGGAAATGAATCAGTCATAACCGGTATCTTGGAATATGTACCGAAACTGACACCTCATTTTATAACAACAATAATGAATCCTAAGTCCTATCCTGTCAAGAGGTTGAGTATTAAACGTATTATAGATTAGGATATTACGGTTGAAAGAATGAGTTTATACAATACCGGTAATAAAGGACATTCCTCAAGTTATACCGATAGAAAGTGTTGCGCGCCTAATT
This sequence comes from Phrixothrix hirtus, assembly GCA_024586415.1. Lineage (NCBI taxonomy): Eukaryota > Metazoa > Arthropoda > Insecta > Coleoptera > Phengodidae > Phrixothrix > Phrixothrix hirtus. The sequence goes on along the minus strand of JAHWXV010564647.1, from coordinate 19,763 downwards.
TATTACATATTCTGTTATGGTTATAGTTTGTGGTAGTTTTCTGTTATGCAGTTTCGTACAATGCTACTTATACAAGTTGTATTGAACATAAAGAAATTACTTGCGATAACACAGAAGGAATTCTGTAGAGTAAGAGTGAGTGTAGTAATTTGTTCGATAATTAATATAGTACAGAAATGCATAAGATAGATGAGGTACATAATAAAACGGTTGGACACCACGCCATTCTGCTTACCTTTCAACTTTGTATTGTAACCTGCATATGAATGACGAAAATACAGAATATTTTGTAAGTAAAACGTGAAGACGAATTTAAGTTATAAAATACACAAAATTTTGCGATACCCATATGCGGATAGAAGATCAAATATAACAGACATATATTCAATAAATTGTGAGCGTGTAACGAACATTGTATAAGTGATTCCATTTTAATATTAATTCAAATTCTACGAATACCTTAAAATGCTCTAAGATTACAGAGCGAAACGTTTAAACGTGTAAAAAGAATTTCTCAAAATATCCGTGAATGTTATCATTATTGCAAAAAATAACTTGGCGATAAAATGTAAACGTAAAATTGGAGCTTATCAATTAATATTCGTACACAAATAATTCAAACGGCGAAATATTAAGTGGCAGAATATTACATTCAAAGTTATCATATAAACAACATTCAACTTACAAAAAGTTGTGATCTTTAAAATTTCCGAAAATTATCTTAAAATACATAACTAAATTCAATAAGTTCTATAATATAAATGAAGTACAAAACTGTGCGGAAATCCAGAGAAACCGTAATTAAAACTTTTATGACGATTGATTTTCATAAATTTAAACAGGCACGTTTACAAAAGGTGTATCTATACAAAATCCATTTTAAATCAAACAACTAGTAAATTAAACAAAAGAACATTAGTTAGCTGGTTAATACATTTTCACAATATTACATCTTGAAACGAAACAACTAATTTAAATAGGAGTAGGTACCACAGCAGGTATCTTTTAAGTTCATTAATGAAAAATTATGTTCGTAATTCAATACAATCTTGAAACTTACAAAGAGCTATATAAATTTCTAGTTGAAGTACCATTTTATATAATTAAATGTAATAGACATTTCAAATTAATATCGTTGCACTAAAATTAAAATTAAATATTAAAAATACGCGCAGTTATGTAAAAAATTGTTAGATGACAAGGTCATACATCCTTCTCAATGCACATGTAGAGATTTCACAAACCCAGAAACGACCTTAAGTTTAAACAAATTTCTAAGTAATATTTTGCCAATTCGCTTAAAATAAAGTCTTATATACATGGCTTATGCAACTAAACCAACTAAATTAAAAAGGGCATTTGTAACACTAGCGTACAATTATTCATAGAACAGAGTGACACACCGAGAAAAAAGGATAACATTTCAAAACATACCTAAATTATAAAAGAAATTAATTATCCTAAAACAAAATATATACGAGGGTCGCCCTATAAGTTTGCTGACAAAAAGGTTGTTAAAATAAAGACCCAGTTTTTACTCTAATATGAACTCATTTTAAATCATTATATCTAAACGTTTACATATATTGTAATCAAACCATTTCCTTGTACATATTCCTTTGTTTACAATTCATCGGTTTACAGTAGTTACTTTTACTACGCGTTGTTGGCGTGACATTATCATAACTTACGTGAAAGTTTAATTCTTAATGCCTTTTTATGATAATAATTGATATTGCACACCTCTATAATTTCTCCCTGAAAAAATAAAGACCTAGGTGAAATCTTTATTATTTTCCAAGCAGCGAGATTTTTGTTTAATTCTTATCATGCCTACATAAGTTCCATTTACATATTTAAAGAGGAATTAAGGATAGTCTCACTTGTAATATTCTAACACCGTTATTCTTCGGTCTGTCGGCAGTAAGTAATCCTGCGCGAGGAACAATGCAATTGCAAATGCTGTAAACAATGCCGAACCGGCTAAGAAACAACTTCACGGAAGTAGTCATAATCAAAAAATGAATGAGATTGAAATAAGTAAACGAGGCTCGGAACTCTACTTAAAGCCTTACGATACAGGGGTTGCTCTGTTTTTAAAGTTTTATATATTAAAAAACTAGTATAATTTCCTCAAACGACATAAACCGCCGTTGATTTACGAAACTATGTAACTTTTGACTAGTGTTTATACGTGATGAATTGTCAAAAAAGAGTGTCTCAACGAAGCCGAGTCATAAATATGGACGACGAGGTGGCTAAGCTGCGCATTGCGGTCGATACAATAAATCTAAGCATAAAGTATCCTGTTACTCCAAATGAGTTAAAATACTTTTCCGGGGTTGAAATATCCGTACTACCCGCTCACAGACTAAACAGAACGCTCTCAAACGCTACGCGCTTGGAAGTGAATACCGATCTTATAAGTAACATTACGTTACAGTTGATCAACGAGATGAACATATCGACTTTAGCACAAAAAAATCTCCGTACGTTTGGACCTGCTGTAGTAGTAATTAGCTAGTCTAACTGTTATCATGAAAATTGCCGAACAAAGGCATATGTTGCCTGTAGTAAATTTTGATGATACGATTGTGTGACGAAAGTTAAATATAATAAACAAGGAGTGCTAGTGAGAGATATGATCCGCAGTCTGATAGTAGGACTGAGTAACGTAGAAAAAAACACATTTTATAATAGCATTACTAATAGACGTCAACGGCCCAAAGTTCAAGAATGTATGTCTTTTCAAATCTCTAAACCCAAATATCAATTTCTGAAGCAAGTACTGAAATTTATAAAGGGCGTAACCTATTATCCGTTTAGTAAAAACTGCGAACTAATACCAGCTTAGGAAGTTCGCCCGAATTACATATTTATGTTCTCGACACGCGGCTTGCGCTAAACAGAATAACATTAAAGCATACTTTAGCATGGGTCGACACAGGCACGTGAACTGCGTTTGCTTGTGTTGGTGGATGCACTCATACTAAAACAAGTATTCGTTACAACGCTAACATGTTAGCTCTATTCAAGCAAGTCGAATTGATACTAAAAGACGTGAATGAAGGTCGCGTACGCAGATGTCATTTTCCACATTTAGAGAACCTTATTCCGAATGTTGCCTAGATAAATATAGTTCCATGTTGATACATTAAAGCTTTGGTTAGTTCTGATCGATATAGGTTTTGATTTGTATATATGTCCAAACTGCAAGTTGTTATACTTATATTACTAGCTGATAATAGTCGCACGTTCACAGTCGATCAATTAGTCAACCAGTCAGTTAGTCAGTCAGTGCTACAGATCTAATATGAGTGTTAAGAAAAAGAGTACAAAATAGAAACTCATTCGAGAAAATATAATATGTAACATTAAAACAAAATAATACACCAAAAATGACTGAAGAAGTCCAGAAGCCAATAACCAAATCTCTCCCTGAAACAGCAAGCAAGCTTACTACCGACCACTGCGAAGCAAGCGTCGGGAGATGAGCTAAAGCTAAATATAGTCAGTAGAGCAGAAAATAAAACCCTAAATCAGCACGAGTTGTGACATTGGGGCAGACAGCGAGAGTGGCGGAATTACAAGAAGAAGAACAAGAAGTAGTCATTCAACGTCATTAGGGTTTCATCTACGATAATTCCTCTCCTCACTCTACTGCCTTTAATTGAAGCTAGTACATCAGCCGTCGCCATCGTATCGCTCTCTTGTTCACTTACTTTTCTTTCCTTGATATACTTTCTAAAATACCTTAATCGATAGCTCAACTGAGTTGAGAAAGTGAAGCGGCAGGTGAAATTTGGACGCCGCGAAACCTGCATTAGACGAATCTAATACAGGATATAATGTTGGCAAATATCAAGAAAGCGGTCAATAAAGTGTCTTACAAACTATAGTCAACATTTATAAGAAAAGAAAGAGAGTTTTTCCTTCTAGAAAAATCCTAACTACTGCTACTGCCGTTAGCCAAACACTGTAAAAGAAAGGCGGTGACATTCGCCGTCTCTTTAAAATTGTGATGGATGGTAAGAGATAAGATACGATCAACAAAGAGTACAAGAAGGAAGAGGAGAAGGAGAACAAGGAGGAAGATGATGTGGAGTAAGTTTCGAATATAGATATTAAAATGGCGTTCACAAACTATTAGAGGCGCTACAAGTTCTGTGGTGAAAACAGATGACCGAATACACTACTCGTAATAATGGGATAATCGTTATATTGGAAGAATTAGTCGAAGAGAACTATATTGAGATTCATGCGTCAGACGATTCTCTAAATGTTTAGTATCAAAACTTCTACATATCTACAACATCGCCTATTCTTATGATAAATTTCACCAAGTTTAGATGTTACAGTAATCAAGGAGACACGTCTCACTTGAACTTAAATGGAGAATCTATAATAGGCTTTAGATAACCAAAGAGGGAAGTTTCGATCTACAAAATAAAATACTAACTAACATTATAATGCCGGTAAACAAATGCGATCGTGCTAATAAAAGTGTGTAACTGATACAGTAGAAAAGGCGATTGAAGATATAAAAGAGAATTCTGAGAAAGTGTTTCGAAATTTTGAACGCAACCTTACACACCTAAGGTTACTAATAACCTTGATACACTACGCATAAATTTGAACACTCTACGCAATCAGAGTCTGAATGACTTAATGCATTACAATAGAAACTGTGCATGGATAAATGTACAGGGTGTGGTACGGGAACCAAGTGGTTTTAGAATAATTATAGTACTTTTAGATTTTGCTGTAGAAGAAATTTATTGGTAAAAAAATCTTTGTAAGTACCTAACATTTCATTATTATTCACGTTCCGAAAATTAAATCTGGAATGTGATGACCATTTCTGTTGACACAGTGTTGAAGACGTCGAAGAAAATTGGTTTCCACCCTTTCCAGCAGGTATCTATTGATTTGGGTGAATTACTGACGGATCGTCTCTTTCAAGTCAACCAATGTACGGGGCTGATCCTTGCAAACATGTACTTTCAGGTATCCCCATAGAAAAAAGCCACAAGTGGACAAATTAGGGTTGCGAGGAGGCCATAGCACATCACCAAATCGCAAAATGAGATAATTATGAAACGGGGGTTAAAGAACAGCTATTTTTGCTCGGGCGGTGGATGTTGTGGCCCCATCTTCCTGAAATCTCAAACGCTGGCATTTTAACTGTTACAGCAGAAATTGCCTCGCTAGTTGCCGAACGAGACCGTTCACTTAGCCGATTTAATCATAATCGAGCCCTCTTTGCGCACTGATCACCTCATTATTTCAACCGAGCTAAGTTGGTGAAGTGGTTAATGCCAAGGCATAGCATTGCGAGCCCTGGGGCCGCCTATTCCCATTCATGTTTCGGATAACTTCTTGTCTTGATAGAGACATATTCTTTGATGTGAATTTAGGGAAAGTATTTCCACTCATTTTACCCTAGATCGTCTTACAAACCTATTCATGCCTTTAGCTATCCTACTTCCAATCCTTGATTAAAGAAGGATGTTAATTACCGCTACTGCACCCTACTCCCGTATGGGGGAATTGAAATAACATTCTTATGCCTATTCCACGCTCTTTCAAATGACCATACACTGCCTAACGGCTTTAAAGAGGCGGAGCTCTAGAGCCTAGCCAGATGTATCTATCGCCGCGTGCAGCTTATCGAGGGTCCGAGGCCTTGACACTCTTGATGGTTCAACTTGAAGGCACCAACAACAGTGAATCTAGTAGCTAAATGAAAGTTGAGGGATCTTCTTATAAACTGTTTTAATTAATGGAGATCTTGAGAAGTGCTATGTAATTAATGATACCGAGACATTGTAAACACTAATGGAAACGTAATTAATTTCGATTGATAAGGAATAAATCTTATATACTTAACGCTCTAGATATCTAAGAACTTGTATATGACGGAAATAATGAACAGTAAAACTTTTCATTCAGAATTTATATTAGTTTCTATTTTTAATTCATTATGCTAGATTAGGTGGTTGCTATACTATAGCGACAATTTTTGTGTGAATAAAAGATAATGAACCTATACGTAAGGTTAGATTTAGGCATTAATCATTTTTAAACGTCTGTACTCTAAAAGAAGACAGCGCTATCTAAAACCTACATAATGGGTTTTATAGCAAATTCAAACGTTTAAATACAATCAATTCTGCATACATACATTACGTATATCTTATCAATTTATTGCATCCTCTCCATGTCAGATAGAATCATTGAAGCAATCTACAAGCGGTACGTATCGAACAGTCTATCTACTACTAGTAAAGGGTTTTCTTTTCGCTCCACTTGCCTTTTATTAAAGTGCAGCTTTTGTTCAGAGACAATTTTATCAAAGTTTATAAGTGTATTATCGGAAATACGTGCTTTTACGGTAAGAGTAATATATTCGTTTAGTTAGAGATGCTCTTTTATATATTTCAATGGATTTTATCGAGACTTGACTTGTTTACTACTTATTTAGGGACATACAAATTGAAATGGATTTAAATAAAAATTTTAATTACGTATTCTAACAAAATTATATAAGTATTTACTTTTAATGCATGGAGATACTAAAAAAGTAATAGCAATTTAGATTTTCCGCGAGAACACTTTTTAGCAGAGCATGACGTCGTTAGGTATTATATAGTTATAGCAATCTACATGGCACGGAGGAGTTATAGTCTGTAGAAGATATTTTTGTTTTGATTAATGCTCATCAATATGTTAATTGTACATAAAGTTTTCTTCCGGAGAAAGTGTATATACTGAATTATTATGATTCCGAAAACCATGGAGACCAAAGAATTCAATCAAGTTTGGTCATATACCAAGATATCCTTGGTTTATTTTTTAAGTTGAATTTCTACACAAAGAATTTGGTCGCCATGGAACACCGCTAGGGTCATTCCATGTCAAGTGGCCTAGGTGTCCCTGCTCGACCATCTTCAATTTTGATAAAATTTTTACAGAATATACCTATAGGATCTTCATGAACTTCTGCCAAGTTTCAGCTTCATATCTATTTTAGTTCGGTCACTAATGTCATTCCTATTAAGGTCACTTTTTCACTACTGTCGGACTCACGAAACAAATTCCTATGTTTGAGATGTAACTTTGATCCAAAACAGCTAGTGGTTTGAAATTTGGTTTTATAGATCAAATTTTCATGTAGAATGTAGTGGTAGGCCAAAGATAGTCTAGAAGATAGTACTTGTGGAATAATTTAGCTTCAAACTGGCTGATAAATTTTGTTGCAACAAATTTGATCAATACTTTAACAATGTATAAATAGTGCACAAGTGGCGATCAGTGTCTGATGTTTTTCCAATTTATCAACCATGTATCTCTAATATCATTACTAAAGTAGGACCTTGACTGCTGGTTTATATACTGTTATAAATATTCAAAGTTGTTCCAAAAATTGAACACATCAAATTTTACCCATTCATCTCAAAATAGGCCAGTTCAAATTTAAAAATTTTTAGCATCATTGGGTAGAGCGCATTTCAAACTACCAGAAAACCTTATTTTCATTTTAAAGTCTTTCTGTCTACGGTCCAGAAATTTTCCTCAAAATACCTTATATTGGCTTTTGTATGAAATGTTTTAGTATTAGTTTTGTTGTTGTTGATAAACGTAATTTTTATAAACTATCGTTGTTTTTTACTACATTTTTAAAATATCACTGCTTGTTCTTATATATCATCATTAAGTTGTGAATATTTGTCTCTTAAGCATTTATATTTACAATTTCTATTTAGGCTTTTAGTATTCTACAATATTGAATATTCTTGTGTTTGTTTCAGGTTCTAATTACAAGAAGATTACTTACCTATGGCTGATGATAAAGATCCTTTAGTTCATTGTGGTTTTGAAAATACTTGAAATTCTGCCTGCCATTTAACAGACCATGGGTCTGCAAATGGTTCAAAAATTTTCGTTAGAAGAACAACAGTTGCTTGGTAAAAGAAGTGGCTTGTGCTTTCATGATCATACTCAAATTTGCTCCCATTATGAAGCACTGCTGTTACACAAATGCGAATTCCTGCAAAAATCATGCTGGAATCCATTAAATAAAAATAAGCATACTACAAGAAAAGGACTACGCCCTATTGATTTGGCAACAGCTTACCAATTGAAAGAAATGACAAAAGTTGATATTAAACCAGGCCAAAAACTATGTCCAGCATGCACAATAGAATTTTTGTCATAGAAAAATACTCCTAAATCAGCATCAGAATCTGATGAAGATGATGAGATAAAGCTTTCAGAAGAAGTGAATACAAGCTTAGAAGCTGTTGGTGTGTCACCCCTAAAATTCCAAAGATTAGCTGCAAGGGATACAAAAGGTTATGCAAAATGAAAAATAAGTGAGGTTCAGGATACAATGGCTAAAAAAATGCAGTAGTTGGGGGCCTTGATCCAAATGATTTAATGCAGTCTAGTACAAGCAAGCAATGCCTAAATTGTATTGATTACAACCTACTGATTGAAGATTTAAAGAAAAAATTCCAGGGATCTAGCCGTCCTGAAAAACTCAGGATTTTGACATTGGTTCCATCAAGTTGGTCAATAAATAAAACTATGGAAGAATTCGGTGTTTCAGAAATAACGGTAAAAATATCACGAAAGTTAAAGGTAGAAGAAGGAATATTGGCATTGCCAAAAAATAAATGTGGGAAAAACTTTCTGAAAATGTTAAGGAAAAAGTGATAAAATTTTTAGAAGATCCAGAATTTAGTCAAATTTGCCCTGGTAAAAAAGACTATGTTTCTGTACGAGTGGATGGAAAAAAGGTTCAGAAGCAGAAATACTTGTTACTGAGCAATTTGAAAGAAATGGACGCTGCATATAGAAATCAGAATGGACCTGAAATTGGACTTTCAAAGTTTTGTGAGTGGTGTGTAACAGTAGCTTCAGCAGGGTCACATTCTGTTTGAATTTGCACAATATACCAAAATGTCAAATTAATGCTAGAATATAGCCCAATAAAAGAAGACTATAAAGCCTGACGCAGCAAAATTGTTTGTAGTTTGGGATCTAAAGACTGTATGGTTTATCGCTGTCAACAGTGCCCTGGAACAGAAGGTTTAAAGAAGTTTTTGGAAGATTCACTTGAAGATAGTGATCCAGAGGACAAGATTGAATTTAAACAGTAGGTTCATACTGAAACCAGACAGCTGACGATTGAAGAATTTATAGAAGAGTTGATTGTAAAAATTTTGGCAATTTCCAATCACCATTATATTGCCAAACATCAAAGCAAATATTTACAGTTAACTAAAGAAAATCTCAGCTTAAAGGAGTTGCTTATATTGATGGATATCTCTGAAAATTACTCCTTCATTGTGCAAGATGCAGTGCAAGGCTTTCATTGGGAAAACGGCCAAGCCACCTTACATCCATTTGTCATTTATTACAAAGATAACGACAGCATTGTGAGCATCAGCTACTGTGTAATTAGTGATTGCCTACGACATCATACTGTTGCTGTTTATGTATTTCTGACTGATTTAATTAAACCTTTGTAGTAATTAAGCATATTCGCTATTTTAGTGATGGTTCAGCTACTCAGTACAAAAATCTCAAAAATTTTTTGAACCTTTGTCATCACCAAAGAGATTTTCACATCAGTGCTGAGTGGAAATTTTTTGCAACAAGTCATGGCAAATCACCATGTAATGGGATTGGTGGAACAGTCAAAAGTTTAGCAGTAAGAGTTAGCCTTCAGCGTTCGATTGATTGTCAAATATTAACACCAGTCGATTTGTTCCACTTTTGTGAAAAAAATGTGATAGGCATTAAGTTCGTTTTTATTCCAAATGAAAAAATTGAAGAAGCGAAAAAAGATTAGGAAAAACGTTTCAAAAATTGATATACAATTTCTGGAACATGAGAAAATCGCCATTTTCTTCCTATTGATGAGAAACTAATCAGAATTTGCAGAGTGTTAAATGATACTACATGCTTTGTAGCAAATACAGATCAAAGTGTTAGAATTGTTCTTCAATTTGTGCCTATTACAAAACTCCAACCTAAACAGTACATGGCCTGCATTTACGATGGAAAATGCTAGATTAGAAATGTTTGTGAAATTTATTTTGAAGAACATGATGCTTTAGTTCATTTTATGCACCCTCGTGTGCCTGCTCGATCATTCCATTGCCGTACCAGAACAGATACATGCTGGATACCAGAACAGTAGATAATTGCAAGTATTCCAGCACCAATAACAACAATTTAGCCTAAAATTTGTGGCTGGTACTTACTAAAAGCTACATTTATTTAAGATTCTTAACTTGACCGAAATGCTACGGTAGAGTTTTTATGAAAAGAGGGCTATTGTAGAATCCGAGATAAACAATGAGCTTTGTGGACTGTGTGATGGTGAATTTATAGTAAAAGAACAGCACTTACTTGAAGTCCAGAAACAGAAGTTTCTGGTTCCAGATAATTTGGTACCCTGTTTGTAGGTCCCAATTCGTCCCTAACCACTTCATAAGGCAAGAAATCGGTAAGATGATGATTGATCCTAAATACGATCCGTATTAAGGCGTTCAATGTTGAATTTCCACAAATTCATTCACTCAAAACAAATTTAAAGTTGGATAACTTTTATATCTTGTACTGTTTCTACTTTGAATCGGTGCGCGGTGCCCTTTCCAAGTACGCGAGAACGGAAGCGCTGCTTGCTCTTACAGTATCTAGCTTCCACTAAATCTTCAGAAGTACTCCTTCCGGAACGCGTGGGGGAAAGCGGGAGTTGGTAACTATTCTTAGGAATGCCGGCGTCTCGAAGGTTATGCATGTCTATACATTTAATAATGTAATGGTGTTTTAAAACACACTGTTACATTTTATTCTATGGAAGTTTCAATTAATTTTTATTGTAACAAGAAAGAATTTAAATCGTTGTTTTGAGTTAAATTAATAATAGTTTTAAATATTTAATTTTATGTTGTTATTATTATAATAACGACGAGATATTTTGCAATATGCACGTAATTGTCAGTATACATTCTGATATACAGGGTGTCTGTAAATATTTTATTATTGTTTGTTCCAAAATTTAAGACGCGCTTAAAAAACCATGCAATTGAAATGTCAGAGATGGGGAAGTTTATATGACCATGTATATTTGACAATTTATCACGTAAGACTACACAGGGTTATTCTTCATCTTTTTATCTGCTACTTTTTTATTTCTATAAAAAAATTACCAGAAGCATGAAAGAGCGCTCAACCACGAACAAATCATTAAGAGAGTTCACTTACTAATCTTGGAAACACCTCGTACATTACTTCCATCAAAGTAATTGTTTGTGTTTATAACTGGATTTCATCTGACCTACGAGTTTTCAAATGAGATAGCTCAGTCAGTTTAGCTTAGCCGGCAAAGCTCGAGGCTCTTAGTCTCAGAGTCATGAATTCGAATTCACGTTGGGCGGCAAAAGAATCTATTTTCCCAAGTCTACGAGTTTTCTTAATACACGCTTTTTCCTTCATAAAAGGGGGCATAAATAAGTTCTACTTATTTGCTAAACAAGAATTTTTACAATTCAGATTTCAAATTAGATAGCACGGTTAGGTTAACATACGGTGTGCGAGGTCATAGTTCAATTAGCGAGGATTACATTTGACAGTTAAAACAACTAAGTCCGACTACTTTCCAATCATCTAATATAAAAAAGGGACAACACCTACATGCTTTATTGAAAAACTAATACTCCTACAAATTTTGTGAGGTCACTTAATTATAAGGCTAAATTAGAAATAAACACGAGCTTATTTTTATTATTTGTTGGACTAAAATAAAACAAAACAAACGAATTATTTCTCGACATAGTTGCTCTGAACAGGAACGGATCTTTCCAGCGACGCTACTATAGCTGATTGAGCTCAAACATCTCTACATCAGTAGCGTCGTCACATCAATGGCATCCGTATGATTACTTTAGTAGTCTAAATAGATAAGAATTCCACGGGGACAACTTCGGACTACACGGTGTTATTCAGGTGGTCTCCAGAAAACTTAATTTAATTTGTCACGCATTATGATAGCTGTAATGAATTCCCTTTGTTGTTGCCCAAAAAATACATAAAAATAAAATAAACTGTATTCGAACTTTAAAACCAACGAACAAATAAATTTTAGGAATTTACTTTCTTCGTTTGAATTATTTTATGCAAGATGTGATTTGGCTTCAGAGAAATAAAATGCATTCTCTAGTAAACGAAATATAGTACAATATGAATCGAAATAGCTGTAACAAACAGAAATAATGCAAAACCTTATACCTTTCCATTTTACAGCAAATTTTACGCAAAAAATGCGTTACAGATCCCTACGGTTCGAGTCGCTTGTTGAACTCGGGCTATAGTTAGTTGACAGTAATAGTGTTTATGTCATGGAGCTATTTTTTCATAGTTAGATGGGGCGTTATATTATTTATGTGAAAAGAAACCGGCGTCCTAACGCCGAACAAATACATTTCCTTTGAAGTAAACGAAATGTTATAATGCTTTTTTATTTACAATTCGAAATATAACCATTAATTTAAAATATTATTATTAAAACATTGTGTAATAACTATACTGGCTATAGCACAGCAGCGTGAGGTTTATCCATAGCATCGGTCTAATAACCAGCCATTCCAAGAATTGATCGTAGCAGGACGCATGTGTTTGAGACTCCAAACTACGGTTGCAAGGATCTGAATCTTGATTTTCCGCATTCTGGCCTTTCCTATTTGACATGTAATTGTGGGCTTCAGTTCAGTACCGCGTAAAATACAGTGTAAGAAAGTTTCCCTTCTATCTAGAGACGAGTCAGGAGCCTTTAATAGATTTTCAGCCGAATTTTCTTCCACTCCTTGCCCAGGAGGAGTTAAATTTTCTTGTTGAAAATTTTCGGTAGTTTAGAGAGTCAAAAATTATAGTTTGAACGCTACAGAAGTTTATACCCATTTTTAAAACTTTTCGCTTATAGTCAATCGTCGATCAGGTTTGGTTGGGTCATGCTAATTTTTGGCCATTCTTCACGGCTTTAGTTTTGAACCATTTATTGTCATGGCTCGAAACTTTTATGCTATCCAAAAATCTGAGATAATGAGAGAGTGCATTTTGATGTTCGAAGTCTTTTTAAAATTACAGCTGGTTTTAACCATTCTTTCTTAAAAAACGTGTGAACTTCTTGCTAGTTCATTTTATGATGGATAGACAAGCGAAGCCTGCAAGGACTTCAAAGACAGGATCGACTAAAGTTATCTTCACCTTTATACTTTCAAGCTAACAGTACTGTAACTTTTCTGACTGTAAGAAAGAATTACCATTTATATTCGCTTTAAACCAGTGTATTTCTGATGGTAAACTTATTTTTCAATATAGTCTTACTTTATTTCAACACGTTTATCACATTTGTTTATTAACATTCCTAAACTCATACAAATAGTCCGAATTCATCCCTCCAAAATGTTCCAAAGCTGTGAACTTCACTCCCACTTAGGAAATGGGATACAACTTCCACAAAGGATACTAGCCGCTTGTGATTAGATCCATCTCCCGCAAAGCAATTAAGATGTTCTCTTCAAATTGCTGCAAAAAATTTTCGGTACTCATTGTATACTAAATATATTATTAGACCCTCGTAATTTAACAATTGGGAACTACTCTATTCTCACATTAGAAAATTGAAATAAATTAACACCTATTTCAAATTTATAAAATTATTCTAAATAGAAATAGCCTAACAGTATTTGTAGGTTTAGAACGAAGTTTCTCAGACTGTAAAATAAAAGTTTAACAAAGTTTAAAAAGTGTACCGTTATAAAACCGCGGGTCTGGATATAAAAATCCGTAGTTTAAAAATAAACTAAAAGTCAAATGATTTATACAAATAAAAATTTTACAAGAAAAAGCCTTTGGTTGCAATAAAGTATAGAAAATCAAAGACCCGTCTCCGAAATTATAGTATAAATTATCTAAGTTATCCAAGCAGTAAAATCCAGCGGGAGGTTAACAACGGCTTCGTATCACCAAACATGCTAACTGTTAGTTTGAATTTGAAATATTTGATTGGTCAGCTAAACAGCGGAATGAGAAAGCCACGAAGTTGATAAAAATCAGGAAAAGGCAAGAAGCATCATTTCATATTGTCGAACACGGTGATGAACTAACCAATCATGACAGCTTCGAGAAAGATCTTTTGGCGTTAACATGTAAATTCCGATCAGCAGCGCTAGCTAAAGCATGCTCAAGTAAGTGAAATAATTACCCTTGATTAATACCTGCAGCAGTATAACCTTTTACGAAAGAGTAACGCCAAAGCAAACAATAAATTTCTGAATTTAAAACGGGAAATTTAACCAAGTTGTTCTAACACCCACCTATAAAGAAATTAAGGCAAAATTCCACAGCATAAGGGCCAAGCTGTTTGAAGATCCTCATAATTGAATATACCTATTAATTTCAGCGTGTCTCGATAATAATTTGTGACTTGGAAACAAATCCATAAATCCTAACTTGAAAAAGTGAAATTAACCACAAAGAAGATATATATTATCCACAAACAAAAATAATATCAAATCAGAAATTTATAATAAACATTAAAAACTAATTTTCAAAGTATATAACTTAGTCTAAATTTGTTTTTATTTAACAAACCTTGTTTTTAAGACTAAGTCGTTTGCTTTCCTAGTAAGCTATAAAGTCATTGACTTTACAAGTTTACATCTTTTTAAAAATATTGCTAAGAGAGCTGTTCGAAAAAGGGTCATTGTATTTATATAAGCGGCTTCTGAAGAAATTTTATTCTAATTTTAAATGCATGATCTCTGAATACGTGTTTATTTTATTGTTTTTTTATTAAATAAATATATAGATTGTTATTTAATGGCACAAACATTGGCCGTGAATAAAATGTTTGTGTGGCCCACAAATTTTAAAGTAAATACTTAAATGTAAAGGTACAAAAATGTACGTCCAGGTAAAGCAACCCGGTACAGTAAATATATTGTCTGGAAAAAAAAGGTATTGCCCTAAGGCTTATTTAAATAATAAAGCCTTGAAATAGCTTGGTTACCTAACTAAAACCTGAATATTGTGTAAAGTCGAGTACGTAGTAAAGTAGTTTTAATACATTGCTCAACACTGCCAAGTTGATAACCAACAACATGCATACTAATATGCTCTAACACAATTCGAAATAGAAGTGTTTTTTGAATATTACACCTTGCTACTAATTCCTTTGTAGTTACTTGACTATCTTCCAGTATCTCTTGCTTCACAATAATACAGTATTCCTTGATAATCGCCTCTATAGGTTTTCCTGGGTGAGGTTCACCTTTGATGACTTTCCTTCCTAAACGAAATTGTTTTGATTATTCTTTTAGAATATAGTTAGACGGATATGAGCCAATGTAAACAACATCTAAGCTTTTTTCCTTCAACGTAAAGAGTTTTACGCTAGGTAACGTATTATTTAAGCTTTGGTGACCAACATTCTAGCTACGGTACCACAAAGCACAGAGGGAGGAGTTGCCGGTGTGAAATCTGCCAAAACACATTCCAATATGTCCATCCCAGAAACTTTTGAAACGCACCACATATTACTACATACTTCATAACAAAACTGTACGATATTTAGAAGATGTGTATCACATAGAGTTTCTAAGTCAACAAACATGGGTAATCACGTACTTGTGTAGCCTTTTTACTTGAAACTTTCCTAAGAACGGGTTCATCAGCAGATCTACTGAGAATACCCGGTATTATCCAATGATTACTGGAGTATAAATATAAGTGAAAGCTGAAGGAATAAATTAGAAAAGAACCAAGAAGCCATTTCATCTAAAAGTTCAATGCCAAGACTAATGGACAATTTAAAATTGTGATAAAATAACCAAAAATGAAGATGTTCGATAAATGTTGAGCAAAGAGTTTCTAACTGGTAACAAGATCCAGGGTAAATTGCACGTCATGGCCTCGAATATGCAAGTTGACATCAAGTTTCTTGCAAAGAAGTATTGTAGTATAATGATTTATAATATAATAAACCAAAATAAGTAAAACCGAGTTATCAGAAACCAATATGCGACGAAAAACTTCCTAGATAGTATGTGACTTGAACACAAAAACAACAAACATAAATTCAATCATTTTACAAGTTCTATAAGCGCATGTCTACCCTCTCCACTTTCTTACGACGAAAAATTTCTTCTTGCATAGGCACAACGCAGCAGATAAGGATCCACTAGTATTAAGGGAGAAAAAATAAGAATATATACCCAATAGCGAAATTAAAATTATAGACTTAAAAATCAAATCGTATGCCACTTTATAATTGAAGAGATGAAAAAGGTTTTTCGAGGACACGTTTACACGAATGCTTACCAAATCCATATAACAGGGCTATTTTGAACGTTGATTTCATATTTTTTGCTATAACTTTAAAAAATTTATCTAAATATTACATATTTTGCTGTAATCATATGTAAAGTGGCTGAAGCATTAATGGTAGTTTTCCCAAAAGTAAGTAGAACTGGTAATCGAATTTTAAAACAAAACTAAACACTCATGACATAAATATCAAGGAGTAAGTTTACAATAAATGGCTAGGAACTATGCTTTGAACACTAGGTGCCAGTCTGAAACCGGTTTCGCTTTTGTTGAAGCTCGTCAGTCAGACCCAGGCCTAGCCGTCCAGTGTTTAAACGCAACTTTCTGCCAGTATTATATGCACACTTCAGTGGACAGTATTCATTGATAAATGTTTCACTAGCCATCTATTGATTTAATGATTTAAAAGGTGAAGTACAATAGCGAAATTATATAAAGCAGAGAAAACTGTTAAAAGATGGTAAATTTATAGTAGATACGGCATATAAAATACTTTACACTGAAGTGTGTACACAATAATTGCAGAACTTGCGTTTGAACACTGGACTGTGAGGTCTGACTGATGTGCTTCAATAAAAGAGAAGCCGGTCCCAGACTGCCAGCTAGTATTCAAAGCATAGTTCCTATCCATTATTTTTAAACGTATTTCTTGATATTTATGTTAGGAGAGCTAATTTTTGTTTTAAAATTAGTTTAATGCATTTTATTTACTTGAAAAACTACGATTATTACTTCAATTGACATTCGCAAAATGAATACATACGCCATCTATGCTATTTTATATGAAGCAGGTACTATAAATTTACTGCCTTTTAACACTTTCCTCTGCTTTATATAATTTTACAATATTAACTTTACCTTTTAAGTCAATATATGGCTAGCCAAGAATTTATCTTGGTGCTATTCCCTAACAATTTCCATTGTACGTAGGCATGTATGATCAATTAAAATCTTATTTTAATATTTTGGCCACTCTGAATAGCAGCTGGTTAAGTTTTATTTGTGAAAATGTTTAGATATCCCTCAAAATTAGAAAATTCCAGTACAGGGACTATTTGGAACAAAAAATTGATTTTATAAAATATAAAACGTCAAAACACAGTACTAGAGGTTCTATAAATCGAACACAAAAAAGAAATCTTATTAATTACTAATTATTTTACATCGTGACAAATGTTTGAGTTGTTTTTCATCCCGTGCACACTTGTATAGATTGTTGTAACCATCTAAGTGCCACCGGAATGGTTACGAAACCTTCGTTTCTAGGATTTGGCACGATAACGTTTAGGCTAGAAAATTTAAGTCTTCTTAAGTAATCCACATAATAGCTACGTTTATTTTCAGTTTTTCCATAATATTTCCGACCAAGGCAATGCTATTATTAGATTTATTTGTTTGTCTCTTTTGTGACTGAGGGTTCGAGATGCGAAATTTCCTTTGGCCCTCTTAAACTAGAACTGTTATGTAGTCATATCGCCATGCCTACTAGAATTTTGCCGAATCTGGAGGAGTTCTACCGCCAGTAGGGATTTCTAACGTGCCACACGGGACCTACGATTTTACTTCCGTATCCGAGAGGAAGGCATGTTTTTTTTAAATTTTTCTCCACTGAAAAATTTACCGACCTCGATCGGGTTTGAACCCGCGTTCCTTGGGTGCAAAGGCAAACATGCTAATCACTACACCAGTCGGGCTGGAATTATTAGATTAGTACTGGATTAATACCTAGTTTTCGACGTCTAAAAAGAGAGACAGACGGCTCACTTGACCTTTCTGAATGTTACCTTCAACTCAATTTTCGCGAGTGTGATCAAAATTGACAGGCTCATAAATAGCATAAAGATATCTATATCAATAGGTTCGTCAAATGCCTCGGTATGAGCAAAAGTGTAGAAAATTATTACGATAAAGACCTTCTCGCGTAAGACTTGTACCAAGTTCTATAGTAATTCTTTTTTTCTATTTCAGATCTCCTTATTACAAAATTTCTGATCTCTTGAAGCATATTTACGGCAGTACTTGAGACGGATACATTTATATAATCTTTATTTTTTGAAGAAACTGATGATTTCGGCTATGAAGCATCTATAGCATGCAATCCAAATTTTCGAAACCTTGATTTAATATTTTGCTCGCCTTGTTTATCTAGTTATTTGCTAATTACTTAGCATGGGTAAAAAATTATTTATTTGATAAAGCTGAATATCTGGAGTCTACTGTTTTCCGGTTGGTTAAGTGCTGTAAAAAGTCACGTCGAATGATTGCATAAAGTGTGCAGAATTCAATATACCGTGTTCTTGGCATACTAAAAGAATTCTTGATGGAAAGTGGGACAGAAAGTAATGTCCAATAACTGTTTTGGTTTCATTCTTACTTCTGGAACTGTTAGATCCAAAAAATCAACCGCCGATGTGACCAAGTCAACCACTCGCTTCGGTTCTATCATAGTGTAGAACCTCCAATTGTTGAAAAATCTCACAAGTATTCGGCTCTACGGTCTCAGCATACACGATGCCTTTGCCGAATTAACGTCTTGCTCCATATGAAGATCAACTTATTGGCAGGGTGGTCGTTGCTCAAACTTGGTTCACCTACATTAATTATCAGATCATCTGCATGTTTGAGTAGGTTACTAGCCTTTATAAAGAAATTGTAAATAACAGTATGACCCAAAGCAGCACATTATATATTAGCTGTGAAACGAGGTTAACTTGTTTGCTTATGACATTGTAAGATATTTTTGGCTAGGTATCCCTTTGCGATTAAACAAATCTATTTTGTAAAGTGGAAAACCTTATTTACTGTTCAGCGATTTTAATATAACTGACAAAACTTTTGACTTCGTCTTCACTAAATAAGTTAGGTTAGCCAGTGGCTTCGTAATTGCAACTTATACCTTCTGTATTTAGAAACAGTGTGACTTTTGGTGCTCGCAATCTTTTAGCTACACTCCGCTTGATAACTTTGTCTATTACCCCAGGCGAAATTAAATTTTCAGCCTCCCCCCCTGCATATAGTATCGCCCCACTACAGTGTACATTTTATATGCACGTTTAGGGGGCTCCAGGCGCGCGCCTTGTGACGCTTTGCGGAAATCGGTCAATCATTACGGGTATGTATATGTATTAGTTCATACGTAAAAACCATGATTTTAAATAAATCTAACAATTGATTACTATCATTGAGAATTGCGTTAATCTGTTATGATTTTATAAAGCCTGCAATACACGATCATATATTGAATTTATTCTATTTCTCAATTATAATCGTCTTTATAGGCCCGCAAATGCGGGCATAATTCGGCCTTTATAGCACAGAATTGTCAAGAAGTTGCTAGGTAACGATTGAATAAATTATTTATT
>JAHWXV010564578.1:0-17039 GCA_024586415.1 Phrixothrix hirtus | reverse complement strand
AACTCGCAATTAGGAAGCGACTTGTTTTAACTAGATGTAAAACAAAAACTTGAAATTAACTCAAGTGACAACAAATGTGTTCACTAGTATTATGCCCTACGGTCTGTATACTGTGCACTGATACTACAACAATTTCTGGGATGGGTGTTACCTGAGTTATTTTAGACGTAAGGAAATTGTGACACGTTTGCCTTGAGGTGTCCAGCTCACGCACATACGTTTAACCTGAAAGTGTAACTAAGTTGATTTTTCGACTACATTGCGTTTTAGACTAAACTAGGAAATATAAGAATATATGTTGTTATAAAACAAAAGTGCATGAGACTGCAGTTTTTCCCTACTTGAAGAACAATTAATATAAGAGTCGTCCTCATTGAAGACTCACAGCAGGACGAAACTTGACTTTGCAAATCTCGTTATTATGTGATTTAGTTTTTATGATTTTTTTCTAAGTTGATTAGTTTGAATAAATCAAAGCAACTATTACATTTTGTTACCAACCAGCATCACAACAAAAAATAAAAAGCACGCGTTACAAAGAAATCTGTAATATGCACAAATATGTTTTCGGCTACATTTCAATGCTTAGCGAAAAGTCGGCAATGAAATGTAACTGTGGATTAATAGGATAACCTAAAAGCATTTTTTGCATAATCACATCGAATAATTTTATTAATCGTTCGTTTGGAACGACCAACTTTTCCGAAGTAGTAAACGTCTTTTATGTTGTTTAATGGATGATGTATGGTTGTTCGTTGAACAAAAGATTGCTACTTGCAACATGTTGCTTTCCTCATTCCTTAAAAGTTACTTCTTAAACATTCTTTGTTTGATAATTTGTTTTCAAGATGATATTGATTGATGGATGATGCGCATCTAATGTTTGAAAGTAATTTGTATTAGAATTGTCAAATCTTGACAGGTTACCTTTGCTTGAGGGTAATTCGAAAAGTATTACTTCAGTTTCTTTTTTAATAAATAGTCATCATTCTTGTACGTCTTGACTGATTTATTTTGTAAATTTCGAAAACAAAATTATCGTTCTACACTTTGTGCTACTAAGGTTAAGTTGCTATATTTGTCATGAGAGTGTAGGGCATGTTTTAGTCATTTATTTTCTTTACGGTGACGCTTTTCACTTCAAAAAATACAGAATGTGAGTTAAACACGCACAGCTCCCTTTGACATTGCGATTTGTACATATCGATTATGAAATTCACGACCCTTACACTGCAAATAGTTTTTCCCTGATGGGAAGACGGATACAATGAATATGAAAGCATTCTATTTACGAAAGTATTTTATTTTTGTGTATTTTTCCAACACAGCTTAATAGAAAATTGGGCACTAAGATGCTAAAGTGCTCACGGTAGTGTGAGATGAAACCGTGATAATGTAATCGCTTTTGTATTACGTTTTGACAAAAGCATTTTTTCGGTTTAAATAGCTGAACGATGTTTCACATTAAAGCTAAGATATCCTTTTCTAAAGAAAAGATAAGCTCCGTTTTTTAAATTTATCCTTGCTAATCAGTATGTGTTCGTTATAATGCACAGAGTGTCCGGGAATGTTTTCTTTATTTTTAACAGGCTAAAACTCAGTTAATAAAATTCGTGTATACTTGAAATAAGGGAAATCATTTATGGACAATAATATAATACAGGCGTGCCCCTTCGCGCCGCTTGAACTCTTCAAGACAATATCGAAAATTCGTCATACTTCTTCGACATAGATCAGGAGTAATTACTTTTAGTGGGGGTACACACTGAAAAACAGGTTATAAGGGACAGTCACTGGCTGGAAAGTCAGTTCCAATTCCGATACTGAGTTCTGTGTTCGGTACGTGGACGCGAGTAAAACAGCTTTTCTGTCGTCGATCTGCGTACTCGCACTCCCTGACTGGGAGAAGTTACACAGTGTAGAGCACAATAAATGCTTCTACCGCAACAAATACACCAACGCTTCTGAGTGGGACATTCCGCTGCGTGACCTGACCCCGGAAGAGGAAAGTGATCTCTCAGACAAGCTGTGGTTGGGATCCACCGGTAAACCCAAACCGTAGGCACACCCAACTTCGACCCAAGAAACGAACAAACCTACCCAATTGCGACTGCCAACCGATTTGAGGCTCTGTCAGATCTCGAAGACGACCACACAACGACCACCGCCAGGGCAGAAAAAGTTCCTCCCATAGTGCTGCGGGACAAGGCGCAATGGATGGCTCTGGCTGGCTCATTTAACCGACACCGGTTGCATTGTTTGAAAGCCCGCAACCTAACCGAGGGAATCCAGATACCCCCCTCCACCCCACTGAACGGGATCTCCGTGGAATTGCGGCGATCCTTACCAAAAACCACATTCAGTTCCATACCTGCCAAAGGACGACGGAGAAGCCACCCAAGGTTCTCCTAAGAGGCATTCTTGAGAAAATTCTCGACGAAGAAGTCATAGCAGCCCTCCAAGAACAAAACTATCACGTCATTTCCGTGAGGAGAATGCTTAAAGGTAAGGAGCGCCTATCTCTACCGCTCCTGCACATCCAGGTGACAAGGTCGTAGACGACCGCAAAAATATTCGAACATAGGCACACTCAAAGTACCTGCTTCGCCAGACCTGTGTGCGTCAAGTGTGGCGAAGACCAAATCACCTCCCCGTGTGCCAAATCACGAGAAACCCCAGCGAAGTGTGCCAATTGCGGCGGCCAGCATCCTGCCAATTACAGGGGTTGCTCCCAATATCCAAAACCCCCTACCACGCTCAATAACCAACCCAAACCCACATTCTCCCTGATAACAAAACGCCAACCTCCTAAAACTAAAACCAACCCCAACCTCACCCCAGAAAGTCTTTCACAACTACAACACTAAAAAACTTCTCCGTCTCCACTCCTTTAAGTCTACAACAAATCAAATCCATAGCTAAATCCATCTTAACCTCAATAACTAAAGCACAGAATATTACAGAACCCCTAAAAATCATCCTATCAAACATCTAACCCTTAATATCACTCTTAAATCAACTACAAGGTAACGCCTAGGATCTCCAGGACTTCCACGCCACCGCATCGCCTCCGAACAGCTTCGTACCGTGTAGTGCCGTCGGCGTCGCGTCGTTCAGTGTTCTCTGTGCATTGCTGTGTTGTGCTGTGAAGTGTGGTGTGCGATACCTTCATAGACCATTAAAGACTCCTAAAAGCATTTTATTCTTAATTTTTCTTACAAAACTTTTTAAACTCTAACCATTTTATACACTACTACACACCCTTCTAAAACATAAACACCGCAATTTTTTACACAAAAAACACAAACATAAAATTTACACATTTTTGAAAAAACACTTCCGTCAACAAACAAAACTTTCCCGTTTTCTTTTTTTTTTTTTACATGCCAAAAAACTTTGTAAACCAGACCAAAGAGACGTTAGTGCAGTCTACATATGGTCATGGTCCGATTTTAATTGTAAGTTGCATATGTAAATTGTAATTATATTGGTACAAATAAACTTTGAAAATTGAAAAATTGAATTGATTG
Organism: Phrixothrix hirtus; assembly: GCA_024586415.1. Taxonomy (NCBI): domain Eukaryota; kingdom Metazoa; phylum Arthropoda; class Insecta; order Coleoptera; family Phengodidae; genus Phrixothrix; species Phrixothrix hirtus. Next base: position 13,509 of record JAHWXV010564578.1, on the reverse strand, counting down.
GTGGAAAGTCAGTGGAAATGAAACGGTTTAGCAGCGATCAACGTGCGTTTTTTATGAGATCTTTTTAAGAAAACAACCGTTCTTTCACCACAGCCTTTAGTGACGAAGCGCATTTCCATTTAGACGGGTATGTCAATAAACGAAATTGCCAATACTGGTTTAGTGAAAACCCCAAAGAGAAACACGAGAGGCCCCTTCATTCTCCAAAAGTTACTGTTTGAGCGGCAACGAGCGCGTCTGGCATTATTGGACCCTACTTTTCTAAAATGCAAGTCGCACTGTGTGACGTTCCCGTCCTTACTGAATAGTGCACGAAGAATAAAGAACTTGCGTTCTACCCGGTGGTAGCTCTTAGTCGTGAGGGGTGGTTCTTTGTATAGTTCTTATTGGTCCTGTATACCTCTGATTCGATTAGTCTAATTGTTGAAACTCCGGTGAAATGGCTCATTTACAATGGACGTCGTTTGTGCTAGATGACGTCGCTCGAACTTTGGTTACGAAATGAACTTCTAGTTAATGTTCGCTTCGGTCATCGGCGGAATTGAAAAGATATGTAATAACACTAGTTTATTGACATAAATAAATACATAATTCCAATGATACAAATAAATAAGCAAATCAATTGACGTAAATAATTAAATAACTCAAATATACAAACGGAATTCAAAATCAAAATCATTCTAGTTTGCCAGCAAAGTGATTAAGAATTTAAGACAGCATACAAAGTAAATTATTTACAAATGTTCGCGTTCGTGAATTAAGTCAGGGTTCATATGAAACTCGTAAGATGGACGTGTTATGAATTCTGCCGCGGCTCTCAAGCGAACGGCGGGCACAAGTGTCCTAGGCTCGCTTAATTTCTGTTATCCTGATATATGTGAACATACGGGATAGCGGTATGCCTAGCGGTCTATATATGCGAACTTCGCTTTCAGCGGCACTCGGGGCGTAGCTCGCACTGGGCCGGACGGAGGCGTATATCCGCGACCCGAAATGCCACACAATAGGCGCCAACCATCTCTGTCGAAATAGGGCCGCTTCTGTAAACCGCAACCTAGCTACTTGTTTGCAAACGACCTACTAATTCGTTCGGTAAATGGTCTCGATTCAGCGTCGACGTGCGTCCGCTATCGCTACAACACAACGCACAACGACGTTGAAGGAAGCTCGGCGTCGTCTGTAATTAGCTACGGAGCAACGTGCTTACAAATGACTCCGTGACGGTCTGATTTTATAATTCGGCAGCAATAACACCAGGAACGCTCAGTTATAAGAGATCCTGAGGTTACACTACACTTGGTCTATCTTTGTTACAGAGCAACGGAGTCGAGAACGGCGTTTTAAAATCTTTGTATTAAAAACTCTAGCATACGGCGTTTCCAACGGTTTTGAACAGCAATCAGGCTTTCAACATATTGACGAGTCCTAGGGAAGTTGCGTCAACCTTGCTGTAAAAATTATTGACAAAATAGCTTTACTTGTTAGAAAAGCTTTCACGGTACTTGCACTAGGCAACGTTCCGTACTGAGTCTAATATGAAGATTGATTTTCCGTTTGTAGAAACGTCTTATTTATACTTAAATTGGTATTCGTGTTCTTTGTTCCGTGAATACTCTCTTGGCTGGCTTTCTTTGGTTGTTATCTTACTGATACGGATAACAACTGCATGTGTTTAAAAAATTCGTTTGCCCAACGTGATGCAATATTCTTAATTAGTTATTTACTAATTAATTAATATTTAATTAATTGGACATCGTTGCTTATGTTACTTGTGGATGATTATCACAACGATCTTGACTACTTTCGGACGGTAACGGCTAATATTTGCATCAAGTTGCGTAATCTTATTTAATTAGTTTATAGCATTTTTACAACAGCTTTTAATTAAGCAATTTTTCTATTAATAATTTAAACTGAACTTGTACACTCGCGCACGGTATTGACACTTTCTTAAAGTTTGTGAAGTTCTTAATTTAGTCTTATTAATTACACTTCCATATTTATTAATATAGCTAAAACGCGTAGAACTTTTAGGAATTCTATTAGATCGCGTTTCGTGTTATTATGGCGTTTCGTATAAACGTTACAACTGCGCTCATGGTTTACCTTCAATCGGTACAGGAGTATGCTCCAGAATTTTTTCAGGCCTGAACTCGATAATTTTATTGATTTCAATGAAAACACTTTGTTCCAACAAGATGGAGTCACAGCCCATACGGCGAATCTGTCCATCGAAGTCGTTAGGCAATTATTCCCTGGAAAAGTAATCTCTAAACGGGGAGGCATTAATTTTCCAGCCAGAAATCCCATTTAACACCCATGGACTTTTTTAATGGGGTTATCTCAAGTCAAAAGTTTATTGTGAAATGCCCAGAACTTTGAGCCAGTTAAAAGACAAAATTTGACAAGAAAGTCAAGAAATTACTCCAGATCTATATTGGTGAGTCACGACGTATTTTCTATATTGTCTTGAAGAGGCGCAGCGGCGCAAAGGGGCACACCTGGATAATGTTATTTTCCATAAATGATTTTCCCTTCTTTGTAAATATAAATAAAAAATATTTCAAGTATACGTGACTTTAATTAACTGAGTTTTGCCTGTTGAAAATAAGGAAAACATTCCCGGACACCCTGTATAAAGTAGAGTGTCATTGTCTTCATTTGGAAGTAGATTAAATATCACCTAAATAGAGAATAAGTGACTGACCTTGTAATATGTCATAATCTAGTTATTCACACACAGGCACGCGTGCTCACGCACATGCTCACGCACATGCACGTGCACACGTACACACATACCAATAGAAACAACACATGTTAGTAATGAAAGACTCAAGATGAGATATGAAGTAAATTAAATTTTAGTTCAGGATTGATATTTATTAACTAATATTAACACCACCTTTATATATGGAAAGTTTTATTAAATCTAATACATAAGTCAGTCTATCTTAGAAAAGGAATCCAATCCTACTGGTAAATCCTAGTCCCAAAAATACAGCAAAGACTTACTTTCTAATATCACCAGCGCTAATTAAAAGACAGCATGGATACAATTTATCATAAATTTGAAATAGCCTTGGTTTTGGGTTTATCCAAATAATTTAATTACCACTCGGGTCTTATATTACAATAAAATAAAGAACAAACAAAAGAAACGGATGACCTACAAAGTTTGATATACAAAATTGCTTCACTACTTTAAATAAATTGTACAAATCGGTGGATTTAACGATATTTAATTAAGAAATGCGTCGTTACCAGAACGAAACTTTTATTTGTTAACTCAAGTCTAAAATAAAAGTATTGCATTTCACATCTATATGTAATTTGTCCAGATAAATCAATTCAGCAATTGAATGACAAAAGAAGTTAAAATTATAACCAACAACGAATTAAGTTAAAATGTGCGAAAAATAATAAAAAATGATTTAAATATGACAACAATATTAAGCAACCCACAAATTATAATTACGTCAGATTGAGGCAACAAGACGTCGAATATATCAACAATACAACGACTTTGATATTTCCACATAGTGCCGATATGAAAAACAAAACACGTGACAAAAATAAATTATTACAAAGTAAAATGCAATATTCTCTCAAAATAAGCTGCTGTTAGAATGATTTAGGGTTTTGGTAAACACCAGTGTCTTTATCCAGTTTAATGTTTGCATCTTGTACGTGTTGTATTCAAGCGAAGGTTTAGTTATGGAGCAGCATTTTTGATCATTTCTGTGACCTCGGTGTTTAGGAATTTGTGCAAAACTTTATAAAAATTTAGTCACGTTTGGACATGATGCCAATCAACCAGGGCTGTATAACGCTGTCTTTTGAGGAGTGTGGAAACGTTTACTCAAATTTGATTGTATCGTTCTTAAACTGTTGGAGGCGATCGAGGCGCAGAGCACGGTATTATTTTCAAAATATTTAGAAAACGGCGTCGAGTGCATTTTTAGTCAAAACATTTGCTACTTTGAGACACTTCGGCGAAAATATTTTTGCTCTAATCAGGTCTTCTATTGGAAGTCGTTATTGTGCATTATGATATTCTCCGCTTTTGACGTACCTTGTATATGAGGTATGTCCAATAAATTCGGTGAATAGTATAATAAAAACACAAAAACACAAAAATTAGAAATACCTTTATTGACCTTCGAAGTAGTCGCCACCAGACAACACACTTTTGACAACGTTCGTGTAGCTTCTGGAAATTGTCGGAAAAATCTTGTTTTGGAATCGCTTTCAGAAGTGATGTCACATTTCCTTAAACCTTCATGACGCCCGCAAACCGTGATCCTTTCAAGGTCCCCTTAAAACGAGGGAACAAAACAGGTCAGTAGGAGCACGATCTGGAGATTAGGGTGGGTATTCCAAAACCATCATGCCACGTTGAATCAAAAATTGATGTGCATTGTCGTGCAGTAACATCCACTTTCCAGTTTGAATCATGTGTGGCTTAACGTGCCGGATGCGCTGTAACAAACGTTTGAGAACCTCTAAATTTAGTCAGCACAGACGAATTCCTTATGGATGACTCCCGTTTTATCGAAAAATGGATCAACATGGACTTCACTTTGGATTTTGCAGGCTAATCTTTGTTTGTCGCGGGGAAGAAGCTGACCGTCATTCCATTGATTGTCTTTTCGTTTCGGGGTCGTACTGGTAACACCAAGACTCGTCCGCTGTGACAATGGAACCCAGAAAGGACGGATCCTAGTCACACATGGCGATGAAATCGCCACTGGTTTCAAAACGTCTTGCTTTTTTTATTCGTTTGTTAGGATGTGCAGCACAAATCATAAACAAATCTTCCACTTGCCCAAATCTTCATGGATAATTGTTCCCACTATATCTTTCCTAATGCCCACTTCTGTTGATATTAAACGCAAAGTCAATCGCCGATCTTTTGCTAGTAACACTCGTACACGTTTAATGTTTTCAGTTGTCCTGCTTGTGGATGGCCGGCCCAAACGCAGTTCGTCCTCCATCGATTCCTTGTCAGTGCGAAAGCATGCAAACCAACCGTACACACGTTTTCTACTCACAGAATCCTGTCCGTAAACCTGCACCAACATTTCATGGGTTTCCGTCGCCGTTTTATCCAATTTGAAGCAGAACTTATTGTTGTGTCGTTGCTCGATGGATTTTCGACGTACATTGCTCGGAAAACGATTGAAATGATTGCAGCACTACGATACAAGGAGCCTCGCGCGATCCCAGACAGAAGACAGGTCCATGCATGCTACGCAAGCGAGTGACCTTGTTTCAAGCGTTAAATACCGATATATTAGACCATTCACTGAATTTATTAGACACACCTTGTATATACTGGTATACTTTGTATATTTTTAAAAATAGTCTGAATCTATTTTAGTAATCGAATTATTAGACTTTTTAAATTAATGTTTATAACCCTATTTTAATCCAATTTAGTTGCATAAAATACTTTTTCGCACAGTAGACGGAAATATACTGTATTTCTGAATATTTTTTTGTTTATAGAAGTGTTACTTTTCCACATAGCGACACTAATTAGCCCTAGTCTATTAAATTCATTTAATTAATTTATATAAAACAAAATTATTTATTTACATAGTGCAATTAACTACTATTCTTTTATTTATCTGTTTAACTGTCTATTTATATATAATAATTTTATACTTTATTTTCAAGTATGCCACGCGCGCAACGGTTTAAAGTGCAATCCACCCCATTGTAACAGTTAATAGTATTTGATAGTACAAATAATTAGACGGTTGTCTTCCTAAATTATTTGTCAACACTCCCGTCTGAGGAGTGATGACGTACAATATCACAAACCCTAACTGATTAACAGATAATTCTACCTAGAGCCGAAAGTATAAATCGCCCAAAGGTGACTGTAGAAATACAAACAAGTAGTTGTAAAACGTTTTTCATGTAATAGAACTGCGCCACTAGCGGATATTGTTAAAACCGGTATGATAGTTCCTAAAGATAACTAAATTCCCTACAACTAACGTCCATACTTCCAAGTAACATACCCAATTATCTCCTCCGGCTCCGAAATCGATGAATAACGAAATTAATTATAAATTACCTTCTTTATAGCTTCCCAATGTGAAGGTGTCCCCATAGCTTTGAGGGGCGTCGAATGCTTATCAACAAAATAAAATAATAGACACACCTTGCCTATAGAATTACTGCATTGTAGAGTAAATACTGTTGACATCCAGGTCTAAACGGCTCGACGTAACAACTAACTGCCTTAGTACCTTAATATATTCAATTCCCTCGTCGAAGAACAACGTACCGTCAAATCGAAGATTGATCTGGTGTTTCCTGCAACGATGTCTGAACCAAACGCTATTTAAATTAACGAAAAGTAATCCTAGGCGAACCCTTTTCATAACCCACATAGACGGGAATCTACAAACACAATTTACAATAAAACTAAATTATTTAATTTCTGTCGAATTAAAAATATAAATCATCTATGTGTTAATCGACTGAGTTTCTGTTAGGGTTTGGTCAAGGATCCGGCATACTTGGCGTCGCGATGATTGTAAATGTAGTAATCAACGTTGATAGACGTTTGCTTAATTCGGTAATATGTGAACGTGGACGCTAGAACCGTAACAATATGAAAACTGTTTTCGGTACAAAGTATGATTTCATCAGTTTGGTATGCATGAGTTCTCCGGAGTTCGTCACAGAAAATTGCATGTCGCAAGCTTCGTTCTTCAAGTATATGATAGTATATCGTTTAATTTGCGCCTATTGGTAATTGCATTGGAATTTAAACTTAATTCTTTTGATCACTTTCTCCCTAATTGCGGGGCAAGAGGCGTTAGTGAAACGCAATTTATTAATTAATCGAAATCCATTCTTCCTGTAAAGCGGTAAGCCGTGAAAGCGTTCCTCTTTTTACCAAATATGTAAATTTAAGTAGTGTATTAATCTCGTTGTTTATCTAGAGAGGATTAGAAATGATAAGGGTAAGTGTTTATGCATGACGCATTTTGCGAACAGTGCTGGAAACGATCTCGAACATTAGAGCCCTTTCATGTAATTGGATTTTCGTCAAATTCCTATCAAATGTGAGTTATATGAATGTTATAATTAGTATCTATCTGATCGCATTGTTACGAGCTATACGAGGTGAGGCTTCGCGCGGGATCCCTAGGTGCGCCGCTGCTACATCCGTAAATAATTTTTCCATAAGTTGCAACAAAATTGTACAATTTCAATTTGCCAAATACAATTGCAGGAAAAGATCAACGAATGTGTATAAATAAGTTTTTTCATAAATTTTTAGTAGGTACGCTTCATTTATAAATAATTAAGGGATAATCGAGAACAAATTGAAGTAAATTAATATATAGGCATCTAGATAAATGAAAGTTTTAAAATAGTTACTTATAACTACAAAACATTATCATTTACAACATGTTAATAACGTATTATTTTATCTGCGTTGCTAATTACATCTACATACGCCTGAGTATATCAGATTTTGATTTAAAGAATTCTACCGATTTGGTAACACTTGCCTTAAATCTCGCAACCCTTTTGGAGTTGGTAGATAATTACGTAGCGCATTTTGCAGTCCACTGCAAACGTTTTCAATTGCATTTGTATCTGGCAGTAAAGTTGGAATGGGCAAATACTAGATTTGCTTTTTCAACTGGTTAAACACAATTGCACACGTAAACCTTCATAGGGCTTCATGATGGACCCATACTTTTCATTTTTGTTCTCTTCATACTCGACCTGACCTTGACAACAGTCAACGTTAATGGATAGAATGGAAGACCGTTCTTCACTCCGGTTTGCATCTTCATGATATCACTCTTATCTTTGTTACTGCACTAGGGACATCGGCGTAAGGGTCGTTTACAGTATAGACTATGCTCATTAAACATTAAAACGACTTAGTACTGTAATACGATGTGTCAAAGTTCCAGTAGCATTCGCTAGGTCTCTTCGTAGTAGATTTCTCTTTGGACAATATGATTAAAAATCAGTCTTGTTTTAATCTTTCAGCTACGGTTCCTATTGTTCTTAATGATGATAAAGTTGCGTTCTCACATCTTGGTTAACGTTAAACGTGTCTGCAACGTAAATTGGGACAGCGTTTACAACATATCAACTGCTTTAATTGCGGAATCTGAGGATAAATTGCGTATTTCGCGTAAATAAGCTATACTTTTGAAAGTAACAATTATCTGTAATAAACGCTACTTGCAGTAACAGAAATTGTTTAGTATTAAAAGTGTTGATAGGGAATAAAAACTTAATACACCAATCGGAAGGGTATATTTCGTGAGTTACTTTACAAATTTGTTTTTTATACCCCTAACTTTTTTCCATCAGTGTTTGTTTAATGTTCAAATATACACGGTGCGCCAGAAGTGAAATATATTTTAAAGATCTAATCTAGCTCCAGGTATTTACGACCTTTTAGGTATGAAATATAAATTGGCGCTTCACATTATAAATCTGTGAATATTGTCCCTCCTCTAATTATTTATGAATATAAACTTAACTGTAACATTTATTTTGCTTGTCATATATTTAGAGTGAGTAATTTGTCACGCAAAATCTTTATTTAGGTAGCATTAGCAAATTTTCTGGGTAGGCTCAATTTAAATGCTGAATTATATACTAGAGCTGAAGGTTAATAGTGGCAACACATGTGCTTAGCCAAAACAATTTATTCTACAACTATGACAGTTTTAAAGGCCTTCAGTATAATCTCCTGCTATAGGTCGTCCTGATACCTGTAGGAGCGATGGATTTCTGGACGTCTGCGACAGAACTCCCTAACTCCCGCACAATGTTTTTCCTGGAAGGTAAACGCTTGCATCTCAGTGGTTGTTTCAAATTTGCGAAGAGATTGGAGTTGCATAGAATCATGTCGGCGTATGCTCGAATACCTCCCATCCTCATCTCTCTGGTAAACCGTAACAGGAGGAGCATTGTGATAGTGGGCGTGGTCAATCGGTACTTGTTCTTGGAAATTGTGTCGTTACCTGCATGGTACACTCTTATGCCATTATCACCATCAATTTCACGTTTTCTGGTTTTTGCCTCAGTATCTTGGACCTTGGTGATGATAGGTACCGCCATTCACTGATCCGGAATTTGAGTTTTGCCTCAAAAGAGCGCGCTCATATTCTATCCAAACCGATGGCTTCCTCCAGGAACTTGCCACATGGTTATCTGCATGGGAATGGCGGTGCCATCTCTGGCACTCATCGAGATACAATTTTGCAAAAACACGATCATGTGGGTCGCCCCTACCTTGTAAGCCAACTTCCGTACTGTCATCGGTGATCCACTCTCAATGAGCTGAACAACATGTGAGTCTAGGCTAGGACGATTTAGATATGGCAAATGCTCCACAGAATCACGACCTTCCCGAAACGCAGCCACCCATTTGGCAACAGTCTTGTATAAAAGCGCATCACTGCTTGACGTTCTTTCTTCGAAAACATCACTCTGTGAACACTTTATTTGCACGTTAGAGGGGCCAATCTTGACACAACCTACCTTACGATACCGCAGCACACAACTGATATCTCATGCATCAGCAACACTGGATATATTAAACCGGTTACCAAGGTCAAAATCAAATCTGGGTCGGACCATGTCCTTGAACTACGGACCCAACGCTAACAGCGAGCGTGGCTGGACTACTACGATGCTAGGTGGGGGAGGGGTTCGAAACACCAGGAGAAATCGCTGATTGCAGTTGCGATGAAGGTAATGCTGGGGCCTGCGTTACACACGTTGGTTGTGGTGCCACGGTATGTTCAACCGGCGTCAACCAGTGAGCCAGAACTGGTTTCTCGCGTTTATTTACCCTTAACGCACTAGCTAATCCAATGATAGGAACAAGCCACATACTACGTCCTCAGATGAGATACAGGTACCATTCGAACCGGCTCCCAATTTTATAAGTTGCTAACTTAATATTTAAAATAAAACAATTAACGGGGAAGACGTATGACAGTATAATCAAATTAATTGCAAAATAAAAGTGTCACAAATTTTACGACTAATATTCAGCGCAATCGTTCCCCATAGGAATAAATCAAAAGGTTGTACAACTAAATTCAGTTACACAAGGTCGCCAATTAATCGTAGTCAAGATCGACGATACAATAGATCGATCAAACGAGCGAGTATGCTGAAGACGCCACCATCCTTCGTTGACTAAGTTTCACTGGGGAAAATACAATACATAAATATCTCTTACAAAGATCCCCGGTGTCAATACCGAAAACTAAGGTTTATATTTCAGAGAGGGGTTTCCTTCTTTTCGTGGTAAGCAACTAAGTCCCACCAAGAAGAGAACATGTAGCACTGGGAGGGGTTTGTGAATACTACAGGCTTCAACACACCCCTGGTGACGCGTAAGAGGGAATTACCTCCTTTTTCCTACACTCTAAAAATACCTGGTCTTACAGCACGCAGGTAGGAGTGGTTATAGATGCTGCATTAGGGAATAAGCTTGTCCCTATCCTGGGTCTATACCAGTAGGGTCCAAGATCGATCTCGGAGTCTATAAATGGGGGGGGGGGAGGCTCTTTAATTCCCATTTGGTGGTTATTTGTGGGCCCGGATACACATACTCACGGTCGCGCAAATCACGTTGTTACCTCCCTTCACTCATCTGCCAAAACAAGCGTTGTTATTCTCCCACGCGCACTTACGGGCTTCACTCGCGTCTTCACGGATCGACGCGACGTTTCCAACTATTTCACATCGCTTATATAAAGCGTGCGCGTACTTAGCCAAGGGAATTACTAGAACCGGTCAATATCATCGAAAATGACAAACCAAAACGACTATTTAAACGTTCCAAACGAATTGTCTTAATATTTCTTTGTTCTCTCTAAAAAAACGACCGTTTCCATGACGAAGGCCATGTTGTTTTTTCAAAAGGAACTCTGGCTACTCTGTCATGCAAACTAAAGATAGAACCCCGACACGGTCTTCCTACACTCTACATTATCCGCCAAGCACACCTCTTTCATTTGTTTTGTGTGACGTGTGAAGTGTTGCCGCTACTAAATTTTCCAACCCTTGTATTTAGATAAGTTGAATAAGTATGAGAAGTATATTTTTAGTTTATGTGTCAGAGACCGCGTTTGCTTACATTGAATTTAATATACAGGGCATTCAAATTATTGTTATATTTAGCATGTTTATTATTTGCAGCGTGTTTTCCTTTTAACTATAGCAAAGAGTGTGAGTGCAAACTCATAGGTTGTCTTAAGTGTGTAAACATAAGCCACGTGCACCATAATTTGTATGTGAGAGCTCCGTTTCATGTTTTGACGATTTAGTTTAGTTTATGTTTGGGTTTTCATGTTTTAAATATTAATTGAGTTAATCAAGTGGCAGAGCGGCACCTTGTTGGAATCTGCTTTATTTAATGTAAAATTGATATTACAACAAGAATCAAATGTTTATTCCGGGTCCCGGATATATGCGAAACATATTTAATGACACTTATTAATCTAGAATCAAAGTACATGAAAAATACAAATCGCGATAGCTGCAATTTTGCAATTTTACTAGTACATAGTAAACCAAATTGAAATGCTTAAGAAATTTAAAGATACGAGGGTCATTCGAAAAGTAAAGAAGGTTGTTTTATGACAAGTGATCACGTTTCCCCACCACCACCGCCGATCGGTCACTGACTGTGGCACCCTTTCACTTCAGTCTGGTGGCAGCTACGATGGCTACGGTTGATTACTGCTTAGCTCTGCGATGTTAAAATGTGTGACAAAATTAACGATCCCGCCAAGTGTGAGGTTCGCAGTGTTATTCGCTTTTTAAACACGCCATCGAAATGTATAGACAGATAACTGAGGTTTACGGTAATATAATGAACGACGCGTCAGTTCGAAAATGGTGCATCATGTTTAGTGGCGGACGGACGAATGTTCACAATGAAGAACGCTCGGGCCGGCCCTAAGTTGTGACTGATGGACTCAAAGCAAGGATTGAAACAAAAATTCAAAAAGATCGGCGTTTGACAATTAGTGGACTGCATTCATTCTTTCCTGAAATTTTAAGAACTGTGTTGTACGAAATTGTTAGGAGAAATCTGGGCTATAATAACAAAGTGTTTGCCAGGTGAGTTTCTCGAATTTTGTCAGACGACCGCAAAACCAAACGACTGGCAGCGGGATTGACCTTTCTATGTCACTATGACAAGGATGGTGATGAACTTTTGAATCACATTGTTACTGGTGATGAGACTCAGATATCTCATTTCATTCCAGAAATAAAGCGCCAGTCAATGGAATGATATCATTCGCGATCCCAACGAAAGCGAAAAAAGCAAAACAAATTTGGAGCACCAGAAAGATTATGGTTACGGTGTTTTAGGATCGTAAGGGTGTCCTTTCCATCGATTACATGGCATAGGTGAGACCATAAATGCAACGGCCTACTGCCATATGCTTCACCGATTCCGCCACGCGATTCAAAATAAACAGCGCCAAATGCTGACCAGGGATACCATTTTCTATTACGATAATGCACGTCTACATGTAGCTGCATTAACACATGACTTGCTACAGTGGTTTTAGTGGGAAATATTTGAACATCCGCCATACAGCCCGGACTTAGCCCCAAGTGATTATCACTTATTCGCCTAATTGAAAAACTTCTTGGGTGTAAATCGCTACAAAAGAGATGATGAACTTAAAGAAGCCGTTAATCAGTGGTTCAACAACTTGGCGGCAATTGAGCATGCAGATGGCATAGAAAAACTGGTGAAATGGTACGGGGTTGACTGTGTAGAAAAGTAGCTTAGGTATCAAATTTAATGTGAAATAAAGGTTTGTTTTATTACATCCTATAATAATTTCTGTAGAAGGAAACGTTCTTTAGTTTCCAAATTACTCTCGTACAAATCGGCGGTTAACATGTTTGTCCTTATGCCCAAGGACGGTGGCTTTTAGTAGAAAAAAATTTAAAAAATGCCTGCTTCTCGGATAAGGAAGTGTAATCGCAGATCCCTTGCCTATGTGACGTTTGGTGCGTTAAAAATCTCTACTGGCGGTGGCACTCCTCCAGATTCGGCAAAATTCTAGTAGGTATCGCGAAATTACCATAGAAGCCAAGAGAGCCACGGGAAACTTTCGCATCCCAAAGTCTCAGATTTCATTCAATAAAGGTCTGTCTAGATTAAACGTTAAAAATCATTTCAATTCAAGACTCGAATTAATTATTGAAATTGAATTTTTATTCTATACACGGCTATTACTGAGTAATGACGACCCTGAATGACCCAAATAGGCAACTCAATTTACACTTTCATAGGTCGCTATTCCAATACAAAAATATAGATACATTATTTGTCATATGTCCAACTGTCAATAATTAAGTTGTAATACTTAAACTACTACGAGTATAATGAACTACTAGTAAAATTGGTATTCGCCTTTAATGTTATTTGAAAGCATAAATATTATATTAGTCAAGCAAGCGTTCGCA
>JAHWXV010564576.1:0-12536 GCA_024586415.1 Phrixothrix hirtus | reverse complement strand
CTAAAAGAAATAAAACAAGAATAGAATTTGAAACCCTAAGAAAATGAAATATTATAATCTTACCCTGAAATTATCAGGCACCGATACGAAAACTGTATGTCCAACAATCGCCAAAGCATTTGTACAAATGAAGCGTTGCGCAGTCTGGCGAATAAACCAGTGCGCAAGGAACGAGACCGCGTGTCGCCGGAGGCGTGACCAACATGACAGAGGTACTCAAACAATTTACAATAACTTGAAATAATAAAGGATTTTATTGTCTAAAATCACACAAATGGAACTCCAATAATTTATATTTGCCAACTAAATATATTAAATCAATACGAATTTTATAGAAAATTCATAAGTGAATTTTAAACCGTCACAAGGCGTTTGTTTGGATCTATAAATATGATATGATATGATATGCCCGAAGTTATTAAAGTTGACAAAGGACAACGGCATTTTTAATAATCGTATTCAAATAATTAATCCTAAACACGTTGGTGTAGCTAGTAAGTTTTAACTTTCGACAACGTTAGCTGCACGTTGCGTGTAAAATAATGTAACAATTATCAATTGTCTCAGTTAATTAATTGATCAATATACGAAAAAGCGCCAGTGAAGATTATTGTTTTACGTTTAGATTCTGCGGCGAATTTTGGTGTTCTTATTTGTAAGCGATGTTGGATCATCAGTAAGTGACCTTCCACACTGCCCATCTCGAATTTGACTCTTGGAGACGTTAATCGTAGGATATGCACCTTTTGAATCATCCGCACCGTTGTTCACGTAGAATTCATTTTGGACATTATTGTAAAGGAATTTCGGAGTAAAGAATTTTAAAGTACACTTATCAGGAACTGAAAGGCGGGTAAGTCATAAGAATTTGAATATACCGTGTTTATTATTTGCTTTTATCTTTATGTCATAGATTACTTTTGTTAGTAAATCTTAGACCTAATTATTAAATTGATCAACCCGTCGGCTAACAACAACTGTAATAATAATTTTTACACTGCCGACCTGTTTTTGTACATTTACCAGCTATGTTGATTATCATATTCTGATATATTTCCCGAACTGTTGTGATTGTCATTGTCGCCGCGACTATAAGCACGTTATGGTTCATAACGGTACTAGTATTGTTATTAAACGGAGTAATGGTTTGATATTAACTTGTCATTATTGGTCAATGATTGCTGTTAGCCAAAAAATTAGCCAAGCCACTTACCGATCTTATATACCAAAGTAATGTTTTGAATTTGCAAGTGTGCAAATTATTTTATGTTTGATTTACTAGATTTAACTAGAATAAAAGAGCGCTTGTCACGAGCACTTTTGGCTTTACGCCACAACAACAGTACTGGATGCCCCTAGCTCAGCGAAAAGGGGGGATCCTAAGATTTACACCAGCACCATCATCGCTCTAATAGAAATCGGGGTATGGGAAGAGAAAGAGGGTGCCACTAATCCGGATTGCCTCTCAAGATATGGAACTGGCCTCGGAATACTTAGAAACAGCTCCCAAGGCCTTTTGTTAATTTATTCCGGGGTTCCTTTTGTCAAGACCCCAAGGGTTAGCATAAATTTTGATCACAGTCTTAATTAGTACATATCCTCTAAAATTTAAAATATTCTAAATTAGCTTATTCTACTGTCAAAAATAAAAGTCTAATTAAATGGCAAGACATCTATTGACAACTAAATGGGGTTAATTAACGTACACACCCAAACAACAGTTACAGATAGGTTACAGAATAACTTCTCCGCCCCTTGAATATGGGCGTATTCAAGAGATAGAAGAACGACTACGCAAATCTACTGACACTAAAATTAGAGTAATCTATGTTTAGACACCGCCAACGCAAGTATGCGTCCACGATCTCCTCAGACGATATGTATTATTGATCACCCGTTACACGGGAAGGTTTAAGTTCTTACGCCTTTCTAAGTCAGCCGTAAGAAGCCAGAGAGCAGTAACAAAAAGGGGGGTGCCTTAGTTTGGGTTATTGAATTACCCAAAATGATCCGTCGTGATAGCTTACGGGTTCCCGCTCCTGCGAAGAACTTCACACGTTCAACAAAACTGCTACGGCGTGAAACGTGCTGATTAATTCCTAGAGATATACCATTCCATCTCTTAGGTCGGATTTTCCAACATTTGACACTATGTTGAGTCCCTAAACATACCGAACGTTTTCTATCAACACAGAGCCTCTACACGACCGATTTTATTGCCCTAACGACTCGGCAAATGCGTACCCGCTTTTGAAATGTCATCGAACTCTATCAGACGTTCAGAAATTCCGTATCTCTGTCACACTCATTGGAACGATGAGAGTTTTAATCGACACGGACGTGAAAGAAACGCGTCTATCGTGTTTTCTTTATCCGATTTTTTTTGTTAGCAACCCCGTTTCTAAGAAACAAATCCACGGTGACAACTTAAGGAAAAAAGGATTTTGTCCTTTATTAGCGGAACGCCACCAAAATCTCACACGCTTTAACGTGTTAGAAGCGATAGTTTTAGTAAGCATACTTTTTAAGTATTTTATGTAGGTACCCGACATTATAATCCAAAGTATCTGCAACTGATTTTAAAATGAGATTGATTAGGTCCGCACCAGTCGTGGATATAATTATTAATCTTGAAGTTTTATGAGTTTATATCGCTAGGACCGTAGTCAAAAAATTAGTGGCGCAACTGACATGACTATGACAAGGTAACACTAAGGTAACTGACATTTAATTGTCGACCGATCTACGTCTTGAAACCTTTTATTTACGTCACGATGTTTTGGTTTTATTTTAAACTTGTTTAATATTGATGTGGTTTAAATAAAATCAAAACGTCAATTTAGCTACAAATTTAATAATTGCGGTCTCAGCTACTATCAATCACTACAAAATAAAGTTTGATATCTTTACCTCGTACAGGAACGTAAGGTGCCTTACAGGAACAACTGAGTACTATCGGCGAGTATGTTCTTTAATCTAGAGATTTTGTTTTAAAATAACATCTAAGACTTCAGAGTTGGACTAGACACTGAACTTTCCTCGGTGGGGAGCCGCCGTCGGCATAAAAATTTAAAAATTATCATGTTTTTAGTGAACCTGTATTGTAACCTTACTCCTAACTAGGAACCTTTAAATTAGCACAAATAATGTTATCAGAATTACCTTTTTAAGTTCCTAATTATAGCCATACCTCTCTAGATGTGAATGCATGTTAAAATTTCCCACAAAACTGTTAGAATAGTACATAATAAATGTTTATAGGTAACCTTAGCCTCATTTAGTTGTAATTTACATGGCATTAATTTGCCTTGAACTGATATAATTATATCATTATCATTTTATACTAATAAACTATAAGTCCATATAAAGCAATTTCGTATTCAATCGACTTTTGACCATTTTAGTGTTACCCACCTTGTATGTAAATTTATAATCAGTTAATAATTATTTTAAGATAAAAATCAAATTAAATAGTCACTTTTCCCAAGAAAACAATTCATTCTTTAGAAGGAAAGTTTGTTTATATGATAGAATTAAGCACACTATTATTCAGATTGGAAAAGAAATAGCTACGCCATCTAGTAATCATGTAAAGCAAAATTGTATAACTTAAATTACATTATAAGTTAAGAAAATTATTACGTTTATAGATCAAGAAACATTTTTCAAAATATAATATTAATTTATATTTCTTTTGGTCACCCATCCACCTTACTAACCACATTGAAACCCGTTTAACTCTACAGCTACCTCCGATAATCAATTTATACAATTTTCCAAAAAGAACCGAATAGTTCACATAAAAGCATCCTGAGTGCCTAAGAATTGTAACGATTTAAAACAAATGTTAGGCTATAGTTGAAGTTCAGGTATAATTTAGACACCTTATGATATAGCAGCGGCACATTATTAAACATATCAGTAATATATTGATTTTCATTGAAGTTACCCGCTATACCGCTTTATAACGATTGTTGACCATTGTATATAAATGCATTTACCGATTGTGACGAAGCGTCGCTTCGCGTCGATATCCAGTAATATACTACACTATCCGCTTCAACCGGGATGGGTTCAGGATGTCTTGAAAATTACTGAAATAATAACTATTAGTACAATTATAAATGCTTTTATTGCCTTCAAAGTAAAATAATCGTTATTTACAAAATGTACGAATGTAATTAAAAGCGCCTTAGAAATAAGAACAAATGTAGATGTTCCGGTTTTGATTCAAGGAAAAATTTTTAATTTTTTTATCAAATTTGACATGGTAGCTTACCTTAATGATATAACCAGGATAAGAATTCTCCAACGCTTAGAAAATGATTGCGGGAGAACCGGTTTGAGTTTCCAAGTACTGTAGTGGAAGATGCGAGTTTTTCTGGAAAAAAAATGTGTAAAGGCAAGTGCATTTAAACATCGTCCAGTAGCCGTTCTCAACTGAACAAAGTAAACAAGAAACGCTTCAATTTGATAATAAATTTGTTAATAGAGATGCTAAATGTTAGAATGCAATTGTTTTCTGTAATAAAAAGGTGTTTGAGTCATGCCACAGTCATCGTGTTAGAGTTTATGGACTAGTTGACTAGTGAGGAGAAGCAGCCATTACGTTGATATGTGTGATTGGATTAGTTCTCAAGGTTCTGAAATCTCTTGGTAAACATTTTGAAGCACAGTGCAATAAGTTGATCAAAACATTTTGAGCATAAACATTTAATTCATACTTCACGTCATGAAGTGGATTAGAAAAAACGATATCAGCATCTTTAAATACCTTTCGAAGAATCAAGGCTATTAAATTGTATGGGGTTTGGTGATAACAAAATTCTATAAAACATTAGTAAAATCTGGATCAAGATATTGCATCTGCTTTTATAAATTATAAACCAATTATAAACCAAGACCAACAATGATAAAATATTAAATGTCAACGATATAATACTATTTCAAAAGTTACGACTTTTGTTTCGATTTAGTGATTATAACCATGTATCGTGATATCCAAAGCACTGATGGTACAATAAACACTATTTAAATTGTAATTATGCACTTTGTCACAAGAATGTATTTTTAATGACCGGAATAATATTTATTGTATGTAACCCATAATACACATGAGCTTGCGAATATATTCAAAAATGGAAAACAACTAGTTACTTTAAAGTTATTCTGCTTATAATTAGTATTTTATACGTACACAAACGACTGACGAAAACAGTTTACTCTTAATTAATTTAATTTTTAAGTTACCAATGAAGTTTGTGATGGTTTGTGTAATTAAAAACGAATATTATAACAAAATGTTTGTCTTGATACTCCGATTTAATAAAGATTAACTGGAATTGTAAAGATTAAAATTGAAGTATTTTTAATTATATCAGAATTGCTTAAAAAATCGGCTGCACATCTAATAATTTTGTTGTTTTCACGTCAATGCCAAAATGTTTTTGAAGCCCTCATCTAACATGTTAGTATTCGTTTTGAAGATTTCGGTACAAGATAAGTTGTTTTTTGAAACGTCGGATCTTTATAATTATAATTAAAATTATCGGGAAACCAGATATGAAACGTAGGATCCCAAATTGAAGTTAGTTGCTTGGAACCCCATACACGTTCTAATAAATTTATAAATAGCTGTTTTCACATTTTAATGATAAGTTTATAATTTTTATCTTAATGTATCGCAAATTGTGTTAAACATAAATATTTCCTTTTCATATTTAACAATCATACCTGAATGTAATAAAATATGTTTACAACTTATTTACAATGGAGAATCGAAATTGTTTAAAAACCAGTCTTATATAACTATTCCCACGATATTTATATTATACAACGCATTTATGCGCATACGTTACAATTTATCCATACATTGTTGTGCATTATTACATGTACGCGTACAAACAAATACACATATGTGCACCCGCACGCGCTCAAGTATGATGTGCAAGCCCATGCGCACGCACATCCATACATACACGCATACACAGCTACTCTCACACACAACATGGATCTAAACAAGGCGCCAATTAATTACTAAGATGCGGTTAATATTATTTAAATGTTAAGAAGATATACTGTTTTAGAAAAATTAATTCCTCAACTGGGATTCGATCCTAGGACTTTTAGATTATCGGGAAAATGCTCTGCTACTGAGCTATCCAGGAATTCAAAAGCCAGTTTATTACTTGGTTCTTCTAACTGTAATTTAATCGTTTTCGGTGTTTATAGACAATTACACTACTAATCAGATGGCGAGCCCACATATTGTAAAATTTTACGTTACGATTACAGTATGCGCCATTATAGTTAAAATATTAATATACCCTAATACTTTAAATTTTATGACGCATATGCTAATCAAGCGGTTTTCAGAATCGGCATCCGATTGTGTTTGTCTATAAACACCGAAAATGATATACTTAAAAGTACTCACTAATCGACTAGCCTTCAAATTTCAGAATGAATCACCAGCAGAGCACTAGCTATCGCCCAGTTGATGAATTAGTATTTCTAAAATTGTATGCCTTCTTAATTTTTAAATGTTTTAGATAATGCTGAAAACTAGGTTAATTGTCGCAAATCTTAGGTAAATATTGCTTGTGTTGTAATTGTTTGAACATATGACACGTTTGGAAATATATTTCAATTTCTGATATTAACAATGCGAAACCGTCAAGAACTGATTTATCTAAATAAGCAAAAATCATTTTTACACATAAAATAACTTGTTAATAAAAATCGATTACAAACCGACTTTATATACTGAAATACATCGCTATAACTTTTATTTTATGACTGTAAATACTAGGCTGACGCAAATATTGTAACTATTAAGAAAAAATCATACACATATCGACGTAGTCTCCATAACGTTGAATGCTTCGGAAATGTATGGATACCATGCTTAAGAATTCTTTTGGCTGTGAATGTAGCTACTGGTGCACTGCGGTTTTAATTTATTCGTCACTTCTGAAATGCTTGCCTCCCTGCCCTTCTTTGAGCGGTCAGAATATATGGAAGTCACTAGGGGCGAGGTCTGATGATAAGGTGGGTATATGAGACATTCAAATTTGATATCCTGGATAGTCCCAACTGTCAAACGGTCTGTATGCTGTATGCACTTGAACTCATAAATCCTCGTCGTTTACTCCTAATTGCAGGGCGAAGTTGATTTTCAAATAGATTTCAATAAGAAGCACTAGTTACGGTCACCCCTCTTTCCAAGAAATATTCTAAAATTACTCCCGTTGCATACCAGAAAAGAGTAAGCATGAGTTTTCCTGCTGATGGTTAAATGTCAAATTTTTTTGGTTTCGGCGATGAGCTATGGCGCCATTGCTTGCTTGATCTTTTCGTTTCTGGTTAGTGATAGTGAACCTACG
This sequence comes from Phrixothrix hirtus, assembly GCA_024586415.1. Lineage (NCBI taxonomy): Eukaryota > Metazoa > Arthropoda > Insecta > Coleoptera > Phengodidae > Phrixothrix > Phrixothrix hirtus. The sequence continues at coordinate 5,151 of JAHWXV010564576.1, read as the reverse complement.
TCTCATTACCTGTAACAATTTTTTCCAAAAATGGGTCCTTCATAGACTTCGACACCCTAGTAATTCAGCAGTCAACTGACGTGGTACCCTTCTTACAGATATATCTATTAAATTGCAACACATTATGAACAATAATCTGCGCTGAACTTTAACTGATCTACAAAATGTTCAAGATTATACGCCTGATTTCCTTTAGAAGCTCTTCCACTAACGCAAAGTTTTGGTTCGTTGCCACAATGCAAATAGGATTTAAAGCCCTAAATAGGGTTATACGAACTTCCTAGGCGGATTTAGCGTCGACTAGCTTAGCGGGAGGGTGGATCCTCAATTAACTAAAGATGTTTGGCGTGGCAGACGCTTGGAAAGAGTGCATGAAAATCGTCTAAAATGTTGAAAGGGCGTCACTAGCTTTATTTGAGAAAACAGCAATCATAGCCAAAAGACTAGAAACAAAAAAACAGCGACGAATATAGGAAATATTACGTAGATACGTTGATTAGACTAACTTCCAAAATTTGCTACTTACACTTTGGTTTGCCTTAAATACCTGAAAATAAGATTACATCTATTCTAAAAATAAAAGATACGAAATAATTAACAATAACTATAATAAGTAAAAGAAATATGTTACAAAAGTTTGTCAAATGATAAATGTCAAAAATGGTATAAATCACAAATAGGTTGATAATTTAATATCGCACAAATTTAAATATTAATCATAAATTATGGTGAGGTCCCATGCTAAAAAAAATATTATCGCTACTCTAAAAAGTTAGCCTAATTTAACTGAAGCTCAGATAGATAACGCATAGGTATCAGTTACTTGAAAATAAAATTAATCTGTATATTTAAGTTATTGCAAAATTTGTGTCAATCATATTTAATTCATTACGTAGTTTCTGCACAGAAATTACAAGTTTAGAGATAAAAACTACCGCATACTTCATTATGAACACCACTAAAAGTTAATAATTCTGTTACACAAAAATTACATATGATTTAATTCGGGTAACAATCTCTTGAGGCTATTTCCAAGTTACTTTAGCTAAGTAATATAAAAATTCACTTACGTGCCTGATTGTATTATGATGAGTTTTATTATTTAGAAAAGCCTGCCTGATAACTTGATTTACTTCATTTATAATTTCCGTAAAAGGAATCTTACTTAACCTATAATGGTGGACAATGTGCTGAAGCGTGCTTCCCAAAACAGTTCCTTAAGAACGAGATAAGTCAATACATTCTTTACCAAATTATTGACAACTAAAATAAAAGGAACATTGCACAACTATAATTTGAAGAGATTACATTATTCAAGAAAACTTTTTCTTCTAAAATTCTTAATCAAGCTTAAAACATTGCCGGACTGCTTAAAGGTTCGAGATGAAGTCCCTTTTGTTTTCTAGAAAGTGACGCTCACCAAACGGAAAAGGCACCCACAATTTATTGCGCTTTAAGAAAATTAACCAATCAAAAGTTATGTTTTTAAATGGACTACTAATGTGACTGTATTATCGCGGTTAAATGATCTTGCATCTACAGCTTTTCGCATAGCAATATCGTGACAATCTAACGCTTGAAAAATATTACGTCATTTAAAACAAAGAACTATGTAGATTTTAAGTGGAATGGTTGAGTTGAAATAATTTAAAAGCTTTATTTAAAATAATTCCTAATAAAATTAAAGAGATTTTAATGACTAATATTTTATTAAATAAATATTGAAATTAATTTATCTTTAAATTCGGATTTTTTTTGTAAATGATGAATTTCATGGTTACATGAAAACCATGACGTGTTACAGAGCATACGCAGTGCATTCAAAAAGGTTGATAAATTATAATTTACCAAACGCATATTAATGAAATTTTGATGTATTATGCATATATAACAAATCCACAGGCGTTTGACATCGTCACCACGCGGTTAGCCTGTACTAGTCGTGGAGCGTTCTCCACAGAAGTTATGGTGCTGTACACCAAGCGTATACTTGCTGCAAGGACAAACACGGATCACCGTTTTGCGCTGTCATCCTGAGATGAATTTCAATTGGTTTGACTATCTTGGTTACTCAAAGAGCGCATCATACATCACTACTCTGAATGTTGATAGTGAAGCTGTTGCCTTCTCCTCTGCCATATGTCGGTCATTTGGTGAAACTTAAGAAACACTACTGCTACATACCAAAGCAATTATATAACTGTTCCGAATTTTATTGTACTTTTAAGGTTTTCATTTGATACATTTTCGCATTATCCTGTATACTTGATGTAACGCAATTTCCATGATATGCCATACTTCATATTTATTACATCACGAGATCATACGGAACTGGCAACACTAGTGGTGTAAGGCGCTATCTGACATATTCATCGTAAAGTTTAACACTTCTATCAGTATACGTACTCAGAACGTACGGAGGCTATGTGTCGTTTATAGTGATTTGAAAATTTGCTCGCAGTAAAAAAATTGCATTAACTTGCGAATATTCTCGACATGGATTATCTCAAAAACAATGCACGGAACATCTCCCTTCGACTTTTGGCCATGAAGCGCCATATAAAAGTACTGTATATCACTGGTTTAGCGAATTCACCCGTAACTGTCGTTCGCTCATGGAAGAATTTAAACAAGGTCGTCTAAAATCGGTGGTTGTGTCAAAAACAATCTATGCTGTGCGCGAACTAGTAATGCAGACTGTGATATTGAGGCATCCCTGGACATTAGTACGACAAGCATACGCAAAATTTTACATGAACATTAGCCGTGAAAACGATTTGTTCGCGTTGGATTTCGCATAATCTGACAATCTTTCATAAACAGGCTCGTGTCGATTGGTGCAAAGAAATGCACCAAAAATACAATCGTGGTACGCCTACGCGTATGAGCTCGAAAGTAAACAGCAGTCGACCGCATGGATCTTTCAAAATGAGCCAAACTCCATAAAAATTGTTCATGCAAGCAAATGGTCAACTGTATTTTTGGAACAAATGGACATGTGATTACAGTGCCACTAGAGGATCGTAGCGCGGTCAGTTGTAAAACGCCGTTCTTATCAACCATTCTGTATATAGAAATACGTATATTCATTTTTCAAGTAATGCAGAAATACCTAGATTTATTTAAGCAATAGTTTAACAAGTGTGGTGATTAGACTTTTAGAAAACACCTCGTATATGAATGACACTAAGTCTGACCTTGACTTTTAATTTAAAACATATATCTGTGCTATTTTTATAATTATAAAAGAACCATTAATTTTCGTAATTCAGTTAGTTGAAAGGTCATCTTAAGCATTTGAATTTAAAATAAATCAATCCTTTGTTGTAATTTATAGTAAAGGAATTCCGACTACATTAACTTTATAATTAATTATGTTATTTCCAAATATATCTTATTTAAGGAAGAAGTAATCTAAATTATTTCAGGTAAAGAAATCAAATTAATTAAATTAACTTTAAAATATTAAAATGTAAATGAGACTGTCCCAAGCGTCCAGTTAGAATTTTACGAATAACATCACGTTGTTGGTATGACGTACATTTCAGCACATTGTGCAATCTTCGATAATGTTCGATCATTTTAGTACGCGTAATTTCTCCCGCGAATTATTTTGTTTTTGAAATAACATGTCCTCTTGAAAGGGCGTCAATTTTAGCGTCCATTCGGCAGAACTTTTCCGACGACCATTTAGACAAAATCGCCATTTTGTGGCTTCATTTTGCATTTTATAGAAATATAAAGAACCTGTTGTTTTTAAAAGTTATCTTGTGGCCATTAGTGTTTGGTGTGTGAATTCTTTATTTTAAAGATATGATTTACTGAAATATTGTAGTTCATCAAAATTCGCAGTAGGGGGCGCATATTTAGAATCACGAAACCACCTAGCCTACCACTGTTGGTAACCGAAAATCTGGGATTTCTCAGGAAATAGTAATTTTGGTCAAGTACACAAAGATACTCAACTTTGGTAAAACTCAAACAATTTTATGCAAACGAAGGCTTGACATCGACATACAGATTTCTACGTAAGTCAATTTTAAAAACTTTACAAATATGTTACCGTCAAGGGACTACAAGTTAAGTGTAGAAAGTGAATAAAACACTAATTTTGACGTTTGTTAATCGTTTAAATCTGTGGCTGAAGGTCGTTGACGGCTTCAATTGTAAAATAATGTCGCCTTTGATTTATACAGGGTGACCTGTATGTATCGAGCTGTTGATGATATTTTATTTCACTATCGAAGATATATATATATATATATATATATATACGAAAAGTAATTTGTCCTTAAAGGAATAAAAGTATAAAGATGTATGTATATTTATAGATATTTAAACATTATTTTAAAAAAATTCGATCCCAGGACCTTTGGCTTTACGCGGCAATACTCTACCACTGAGCTATCGAGGGACTTAACACCAGTCGACAAACGAATCCTTTCTTAAAATATCGAAAAAAGTTATTAGAAAAAGTTTTTCTGAATGAAATTTTTAGGCCATATGCAAAATTTCAGCTACATAAGATAATTTTAATTTTTTGCCCATTTTTTGTAAATTGCACTACTGTTGCAAAATAAGAATCGACGTAACTTACTTAAAACTTCTTACTTTTGACAATGCTTTATTCCACACACATTTTCTTTACAGAAGCACCATATTGAATGTGCGTTTTTCTACAAAATCCAAATTGAGCTATTAAAATTTGGTCACATGTGATGCAAAGTTTATTTGGTTTTGACCGTATATAAGGTAACTTCATAAAATATCTAATTTTTGGAATGGTAGTTTGTGTAAAAGTAATACACATTATAATTAAGACAAACAAGTACACAGTGCCTTCATTAAAGTCTGCATTAACAAAATAAATTCACGTTTAACTTTACGAAAAGTTTATCTACGTTCAGCGATTTTATTTAAAACCACTAAAATTTGACTCTTTTCAATTAAAGTATTTTCTTAATATTAATGTGTATTACTTTTACACAAACTACCATTCCAAAAATTAGATATTTTATACAGTTACCTTATACAAGATCAAAACCAAATAAACTTTGCATCACATGTGACCAAATTTTAATAGCTCAATTTGGATTTTGTAGAAAAACACATTTAATATGGCGCTACTTTAAAGAAAATGTGTCTGGAATA